>CP106722.1:47027937-47335588 GCA_025506655.1 Gossypium rotundifolium
ATAATTTGATTATCTATTGAAATGACTTTCTTACCTTCATCTTCTGTGGTTCTGGCTAAGTCGAGAGCTTGAAGATTGACTGATTCATCTCCTACATGAAGTATGAGTTCTCCTATGGCAACATCAATTTTAGTCTTGGCAGTTGCAAGAAAAGGTCTTCCTAAAATTAAAGGGATTGAATTTTCCTCATCCTTGTCTAAAACAACAAAATCTACTGGGGAAACAAATTTATCGATTTTGACTAAAACATCTTCAATAATGCCCCTAGGGATTACGACAGTTTTATCGACTAGTTGAATACTCATCCTAGTTTGTTTGGGCTTCCTAAACCTAGTCGTTTAAGCAAAGGCATAAGGCATAACATTTATACTTGCCCTTAAATCATTAACGATTATTAATAGTCAAACTACCAATTAAGCATGGAATCATAAAACTCCATGGATCTTTTAGTTTTGTGGTAGCTTTGTTCTATAGCATAGCTGAGCATGTTGCGTTTAATTCCACATGGTGCTCTTCATCTATTTTGCATTTGTTCATCATGAGCTTGCTTAAGAATTTCCTTGCATCAGTCATCTGAAAAAGAGCTTCAAGAAGAGGTAATTTAATATGTAATTTCTTCAAGAGTTTTAAAAACTTACCAAATTGTTCCTCTGAATCATCTTTTTTCAATGCTTCAGGATAAGGTATGCGAGGTTGGTATTCCTTGATTACCGGTTTTGGCTTTTCTTGAGCTACCTCGGTCTTATCCTTCTTTTCTTATGCTGATGTGGGTCTATCTACTTCCGTACCCTCTTGAGTTGTAATGGCTTGGATTTGCTCTTTTGGGTTTATTTTTGTGTTGCTTGGTAGACATCCTTGTTGGTGTTCAGAAATTAGCTTTGTCAGGTGTCCCACTGACATAGTAAGTTCTCCAACTTGATTCTCGATTCCTTTCATCGACTTCTGTTGTTCATCAAGGTTTGTATCAGTCTTTTGAAGACGAGATTTTGTGGCTGCCATGAATTTTGTCAACATCTCTTCAAGGCTTGATTTTTTTTCCGGTGGGTATGGCTGATTTTGATAATTTGGAAGAGGTTGCTGCCTTTGAATTCTTTGATTTCCTTTCCCTCCCCACGAAAAATTTGGGTGGTTCCTCCAACCTGGGTTATAAGTATTACTATAGGGATTATTATTGGATCTGAAATTGTTACCTAAATAGTTTGTCCGCTTTCGTTTTACGCTCTGGTTGGTAGGGTGGGTACTCGGCATTCGCCACATTCCCGCTTGCTGCGCATTGCATTATTGGATGTACCTGCGATGAACATAGATTATCAAGCTTTTTATTCATTAACTCTACCGTGTTGACACATTGTCATCTGCGTCTATGTTGAAAACTCCGCTGATTTTGTCGGCTTTTCCTTGTGATTTGCCATTGATAAGTGTTCAATGACATCTCCTCAATAAAATCATAGGCCGGTTCAGGAGTTTTGTTATTCAGAGTTCCACCGACTGATGAATCAATCATTTGCCTTGTTGAAGAATTCACACCATTGTAGAAAGTTTGGACTTGAAGCCACAAAGGTAATCCGTAGGTAATCCGTGGTGTGGGTATCTCCTTAGGAGATCCTTGTATCTTTCCCATGCATCATATAATGTTTCTACGTCATTCTGCCCAAAAGAAGATATGTCATTCCTAAATTTGGCCGTTTTGGCTGGAGGAAAATACTTTAAAAGAAATTTTTCAATCATTTAGTCCCATGTTGTGATTGACCCTCGTGGTAACGAGTTCAACCACTACTTTGCTTTATTCCTTAATGAAAAAGGAAATAACCGAAGAAGTATGGCATCATCAGAAATGCCATTTATTTTGAAAGTATCACAGAACTCTAAGAAATTAGCTATATGAGTATTTGGATCTTCGTCTTGCAATCCATCAAATTGAACAAACTATTGAATCATTTGTATTGTGTTAGGCTTTAATTTAAAATTATTAGTAGCTATAGCAGGCCTAACAATACTAGATTCTGCTCCTATTAGATTAGGTTTAGCATAATCATACGTAGTACGCGGAGCATTTTGATCTTGTACATCAGTCGGATTATTTTCGGCCATCCCTTCAGTAGGATTGGATCTGTTTTGTTGTTCTTCTCTTTGGTAGTGTAGAGCTTGTCTAGTTTCTCTGGGATTTCTATGAGCGGTAGCTTCAATATCACTATCGTATTCTAATGGTCCTCTAGGGTTTCTTCTAGTCATAAACTAGAGGTACCTTGCAAGTTTAATAAAGAAAGAGGATTAGTAAATTTAATAAAAAATAGAAATAATGGCTAAAGTAGTAAAAATAGAGCTTTCGTAATATTTTATAAAGTTCCCAAGCAATGGCACCAAAAACTTGATCGCTGCAAAATAGTATAGTTTTAATATTTATAAATGATTGATCGAACCTGTAGACTGACTACGACAACGATAGAGGCAAGTGCACCAATCGATCAGTAGTATAACTCAGGCAAGAATATCTTATCAAACCCAAGGAACCTAAAAGTACTACTACTCACTTTCTTTCTATTATTTAGCCTAAAATATTGAGTGATTGGTTTATTAAACTAAAACAAATGAAATATTTAAACTAAATGCAAAGACAAAAGAAACGAAAATTTGGGAAAAGACTTTGAAGAAAACTCAATTGATAAAGATGAAACCTTCGGGAAGAATCCACCTATGACTTCACTTATTATCTACTTTTTCAATTCATATGATTTCTTTACTTAGCCTGATCCGTGAGACTCCCTAACCTATATTAAACCTTCTCTCGAAGTGAATAACGTCTAACCTTAGGTTAATTAGTGGAACTCTTGTTCTCTTATAATAACCCCCTAAAGAAGCAGTAAATCGATCAATGGACTCCCATATTAGGTTTCACCCTAATTCGGCAAAATCTCATAACCCTATCTCTAGGCACCCGATCAACTTCACTTAATTATGCTAGATCTACTCTTAGGCAGGGTCTATCCTCCTCCACCAAAGCACATCAGATAAATTTAAGCAACATAAATAAGAACAAATTAAGTATATATCATACAAACCAAAAGAATTAAATAACAAAATCCATCATAGGTTTCATCTCCTTCAGGTATCTGAGGGGTTTAGTTCATAATTAAACAAGAAAACATCTCAAGATAAAAGATAAAACAAAACATAGGAAATCCTTAAAACCCCCTGAAGGAATTGAAGAGGTGATCCTCCGTCTTGAATAGAACTCCAACTCTTCGAGATGGATCAATTGGCTATCTTCGAGACAATCCCTAAACGAGTAAAGCTTTGGCAAAAAACTCTGCTAAAACCTGACCCTCTTGAATTGCTACCTTCGATTGTTTATATAGATGTTTGGAATGCTTTACTTGGCTCCTAAGTACTCGTAATTCAAGTGAAATTTGTCCTAAGTGTTTGAGTGGACTTAGGATTGCATTTCTTGGGCTCTAAGCATCCAATTCCGAGTGAAATTACTCTTTCTCGTGCAGGGGCACGGCTAAGGCACGCTCGTGTAAGTCGTGGTCTAGCCTGTGTCTCCATCCTATCGATTTAGGCACAGCTATGACACACCCGTGTAATATATGGGTAGAGGCCGTGCTTCGGGTCTACCAATTGGGGCCTGACCATGTACATCGGGTCGGTAGTGTTGGGCTTTTTGTCGACGAGACATGGTCGTGTAAATCAAGGTGTGACCGTGTGCAATCTAAATATTGGGGCATGGTCGTGTGGCATGAAGTCCAGGCCGTGCCGACTTCTTGGGTTGGCCCAATTTGGTCCGTATTAAGCTCATTTTATGGTTTTTTAATCCTTAGGTGGTCTCTAAGTATAAGACATGAAAAGAAAGGATTAAGAGCATCTTTTTACATAAATTGAGGGCTAAATCATCCAAAAGCATACTAAATATGGGGTTAAAATGTGTTACTTTTATGGTTTATCATTATGCTTATGTATGCATGTAAAAATAGGATGGCAAAATGGTTATACAAATGGCCTATTTTTGTCCACACGGGCCAGTGTCTCAGCCGTGTGCAACACACGGTCATGTTGCACAGCCGTGTGTCCCCTAGTGTTGATATTAAATCAAAGTCAGTATGATCCACACAGTCTCACACACTGGGCGTGTGACTGGCCGTGTGATACAAGTCAGTATACCCCCTAAATGGCCTACGGCTTAGTACACGGGCATATGACTTGATCGTGATACATAAGTTAGTATACCCTACAATTTTGGCATGGCCTAGTACATGGCCTGGCACACGGGCGTGTGTGGCCATTTCGAAGGGCACACGGGCTAGACACACGAGCATGTGATCGGCCATGTGACCCAAGTCAGTATGTGTGCCCTATTTTCACACAGCCTGTGACACGGGCGTGTCTGGAACCATGTGAGGCAAGTGGCCTGTTCACACGGCGTGTGACCCCTGTATAGATGAAAAATTTCTATGTTTTCCTAAAACTTTGTATGTTATTAGCTTAGTCCTAAACCACTTTTAAAGCATATTTAAGTCCTCATAGGCTCTTATAAGGGCAATATGATTGTGTTGAATGGTATTTGAGCATGAATGCATAGATGTATGAGCATTGTATGTTAAATAATGTGTAATGATTGGTAATACCTCACAACCCTACTCTGGCGACGGATACGTGTTAGGGGTGTTAAAATGCCTATATACAGTGTAATATATAATAGTCCAATAATAAAAATTTTAAAATCACCTATCTTTATGCAAAATTTATTGTAAATACATGCAACTTATGTTCATGCTCCTAACCAATCACTTGTAATTCTACAAGCTCAAGCACACAAATGACAAGAAAAGCACAAAAATTTTAAACAAATTTTCTATGGCACCCCTCACTTTAAAAAACACATTGTCCTCAATATGTAGCCCTTAAAAAATGAGGAAAGAAGTTACCAGATTGATCATGATAGTTCCCTAGACTATTTGTGAGTACTTATTCCTTCAATTGTTGATCGCTCAAAATTGTTGTGTTCCTTCCATATGATGTTCCTACATAATTTTTATTTTTATTTTTGCAACAGATTAAAAACTAACAATTTAATATAACTGATCGGTTGTTTTACATCACAATAATAATGTGTAAGCATACACTGTCGATGCAAGTATAGTTGATAGATATGAGTCTATTGGATATCGATCCCACGAGGACGGTTGTCTTTGTCTATCAATGTCAGTGCAGTAAATAGATAGAAAATGGATATATTGTGAGAGTAGTTGTCGAAGCAATAACTTGAAAACAATAAGATAAATATGATAATAATTGTAACAACCCATTTTTAGTCAAATCAAAATAGAGGTTTTGGGACCACAAATCAGTGGCCTAAATAATTATTTTATTATTTTAAGGTTTACAACATGAGTGAATGCATGTGTGAATGTTTCATTTAGAAATTTAATTGTTTGATCGGTCAATTTGATAAAAAGGACTAAATCGCGTAAGGTGTAAAATGCATGTTCTACTAGTTAAAGTTATTAAATTGCTTTTTTTTATTATGATGGCCCTAACTGGTAATTAAACCATTTTTTTTTGTAAGTGGACAATATTGGACATTAAATGGATGTTTTAAATGGTTTATCATTAAGGGCATATGTGTAAATTGGTTAATAACATAAAACAAATAAAACAAAACCTAATTAAAGGCACTCATTCTCATCTTTAACCGAAATTGAAGAAGAAGAGAAGAGAATATTAGGGTTCATCATTCAGCTAAGGCAAATTGATGAAATTAGGTATTTGTTTTGTCCCCTTTTTAATGATTTTTATGTTTTTTTAATTGTTGTGGCTAGTACTAGCTAGCCTAGGGACTAATTTGTAAAATTGTTAAAGATTTTGAAAGTTTCCATTGATGAATATGTATTATTTTTTATGTTTAATGATAGATTATGAACATTTGATGTTACTTAAATAAGTTTTATTATGTGATTTTTAGTGAAAATGCAAATTAGGGGCTAAATTGTGAAATGTGAGAAATGTGTGGTTAAAATGTGAAATAAATTAGAAATATGGGCTAATATGGACACTAGTGAAATTCAGCTATCATGAAATTGGATTAAATTGCATGAATTTGTGATTTTATGCAACAAGGACTAAATTGTGAAAAATGTGAAAGTTTAGGGGTAAAAGGGTAAATATACCTTAAAATATGCTTTAGACTAAATTGAATGAATAAATGATTGAATAAGTTAATTTTGAATACATTTAGATCAAGAAAAGCGGAATTCAGATCTAGATCGGGGAAAAATGAAAGTTATCGACTAAACGACTCGATTCGCCGTTTTAGCATTTGAGGTAAGTTTGTAAGTGATAAACATTGTTACAATTATGCTTTTAATGCTTTCATATTGGAAAAATTGTGCACACGAGACTACGGTCATGTTCGATGATAAATAGACTATGTTTAGTACTTAGTGTACGATTCAAGATAGCTTCGGCTATTTATGGTACTTAGTGTGCGATTTGAAACAGCTTTAGCTATATATGGCACTTAGCATGTGAGATTGAGATAGCTTCGGCTATGTAAGGCACTTAGTGTGTGGGATTATAATACCTTCGACTATGCGATGGCACTTAGTGTGTGAAACATCGAGTATTAAACAATGTTACGAGAAGGTATGAGTTTGTTAGGAATTTGTACAGGTATGTACATGTAAGTATGAAGTTTAAATAGAAAAGGTTATAACTTTGCATATAAGCATATGAATAAGATTATGGAAGGTTTGATGTTATCATGAATTATACATTAACTTGTTCAAATTGATGATTTGTGTTTTATAAATTGTTGAGTATATTTAGTACAAACTTACTAAGCTTTACAGCTTACCTTGTTTGTTTTTCTCGTGTTTTATAGTGAATTAAAAGCTAGTATATATCGTGAGACTACGTCACACTATCCAACCATCTACTTGGTACTTTTGAGTTGTGTATATATGGTGTATGGCATGTATTGGCTTGAGTCATTTTGGTATGTTTGATGAACATGTATTTTGAGCCATTTGAGTTGGCTTATGATATTGAATTTGATGATGTTTATAAATGTGTAAATGGTTCTATTTTGAGTTTGGTAATTAACCTATATTGTGTGGTTGAAGTTGAATCTGTAACGCTAAATGATATTAAGTAATTTGTAAAGCTATGTGCTTGAGAATTGATGATTGATAATGTATGTATCGAATGGTTTAGTTGATTGAATTGAATATGTGAATTAGGTATGAAATTAGATGATAAATTGTAGCATTTTTGTAAAATATATTGATGGTAAAGAAAGGGTATGATTTGAACATTTGTTAATGTTATTTGGATGCATATTAGTGCATTGAATTGGTACCATTTGTGTTTGTGTAGGTATGTACAAAATGGGGTAGCAAAATGGCTTGATAAATAGCCTATTTTTGTCCACACGGGCGTATGTCTCAGCCGTGTGTGACACACGGTCAAGCTACATGGCCGTGTGTCACCTGGTGCTGAAATTGAATTGAAGTTAGTATGCTCCACACGATCTCACACACGGGCGTGTGACTGGTCATGTGGTACAAGTCAGTATACCCCCTAATTGGCACACAGCCTAGCACACAGGCATGTGACTTTGCTGTGGTGCATAAGTCAATATACCCTACAGTTTTGGCACGGCCTAGCACTCGGCCTGGCACACAGGCGTGTGTGGCCACTTCGAAGGGTACACGGGCTAAACACACTGGTGTTTGGTTGGCTGTGTGACCCAAGTTAGAATATATGCCCTATTTTCACAGGGCCTGAGACATGGGCGTGTCTATTAGCTGTGTGAGGCATATGACCTGTTCACACAAGCCTGTGACCTTTGTTTACAAGAAAAATTTCTAAGTTTCCAGAATTATCGTATGATATCGTTTAGTCCCGAACCACTTCTAAAGCATGTTTAAGGCCTCGTAGGTCCTTATAAGGAACAATGTGATACTATTAAATGATTTATGAGAATGAATGCTTATTCATAATGTATGTTATATGTTTTGTGAATTGATCGGTAATGTAACACCCCTTACCCGTGTTCAACGCCGGAACATGGTACGAGTAGTTATCGGACAATAATACTTGCAACTGAACAAATTCAAGGCATAAATTTTCGTTTAAAATTTAAAACTTTTATCTTATATCATCAAGTCCCTAAAATGGGCCTACAAGGCCCAAGACATGCTTTGGGAGCGAATCAGGGTAAATTGAGAACTTTTAAAACTATTGGAACATTTAGAAAATTTCCTTGTTTTGGAAAGTCCTGCCTTTGTAAGGCGGTAGTGTCTTTCACATTCTTTGAGACACACAGTAGTGTCTCTGCTTGTGTGGCCAAGAAATTAGCTATTTTCCAAGCCAATTTCTACCCTATCATGCCCATACTTGAGTATAACATGAATGACACATTTCATGACATATTAAAGCTACCAAAACATCCACCACACACACGTAACAAGTCATAGCATACAATTTACTCAACCATGGAATGCATTATCATGGGTTTATAGCATCACCAATTTATTGGCCACATTAAATGGCCTTATACAACAATGAACTCCGAATATCATGGATCATTATTTTAAGACAACTCATAGTAACATATACACATGACCAAGTTCCCTATACATGCCATAATATTAAGTATAAAATCATTGATACCTAAATTGTAAGCTTGATAGTGTGATAGGTTCACCAGCACCTTCCAACCCGAGCTAACCTGAGTACATTATTAACACGAAAAACAATGGAGTAAGCTATAAAGCTTAGTAAGTACGTATGGAAATAATAAATAATTTATGACCATGCTTTTAACAATCCTCATTATAAGCTCTCATGATAATACCATCCTTATTGCATAAAATTTCACAATTCATTTAAGTTCATCTTGAGCTATTTACTCGAGTTATAGTCACTAAATTATTTTTATCTAGAGTTACGAAACTCCAAATTAAGATCCAAAAATTTTCCCTAAAACCAGACTCACATATATTCTTACCATAAATTTTCCAAAATTATTAGTTCAACCAATCAGTACATTTTATTCTTTAAAGTCTCCCCTATTTTGCTATCTTATAGTTTCGACTCCTCTTTACTAAAAATTAATTATCTTGTTTTATAGAAATCAAATGATGTTCCTATTTGTTTTTCTTGAAAATAGACTCATTAATAAATTCAAAAATATAAATTATATCCCATGATTATTTTTGTATAATTTTTAATGAATTTATCAAGTCAAAATAGGGGATTCCAAAATCATTCTGACCCTGTCTCACTAAAACCCAAATATCTCACCATATGAAACTCTTTTGCTTACTCTTTTTCTTATTTTGTTTCTTTTATGTAGAAATATACTCAATAATATTTAATTTCATATCTCATTAAACCTCTAATTCAATTGTCACCATTTTTTTGTTATTTTTCAAAGTCACACAAATGTTGCTGTTCCAACTGTTTTATTGCCAATTTTACTCTTTCATGTTTCCTTTATATTAATTTTCATTTACACACATATAACACCAAAGTATATCCATGGTTAGCCATTCCAATAACTAGTCATTATCAAATATTTATAAGCATTCATTGGGCAATTTAACCTATATATCAACAACAAAGATTTGAACATATCATTTCTAAATTTAATTTGGCCTAAAAGCCTCACACATGATCATCAATAACATTTACCATGTAAGATACCAAAATTGGGCCTAGTAGGATTGGGCCCAATGGGCCTTAGGCGTAGGAATGTTTAAAATTTTCAAGAATATGAGGATGGCGTTGTTTCAAATTGGACTTATTAGTTAAGTGAATTTGGAAAGTTACGAGGTTTCTATGAAGTCCCAGGTTCAAGTTGGGCCTTAGTAAAATTTTGTGTTTAATCCTTTAAGGGGATGGAGTAAGTGTCCTTATAGCATATGGAAATAATTGAGTAAATAGCTGGCATAAATAAGCAAAGGGTAAAGAGGTTATGGTGCCACATGTATTACCTTGAAGGAAGAGGTTCGAATCACTTTGTGTGCAAATTTTGACTAATATTTTTGCACTCTTTCCTTAAGTGTCAGCCAGGAAGTAAACATGGCAAGTTTGACTTCTTTATTTTTGGCATGGTGGCTAAGAAATAAGGTAAGATTGAGGTTGAGGAATGGAATCAAAAGAAATAGGTAAGTAAGGGGGACAAGAGGCCCATTTCATGGATAGTGTTTTGGAAAGTTTAGGTGGCCAAACTCTTATCCTAGGGGGGATGCATGTGGACGGTTTGGGGCTAGAGTGGTAGCTAAATTTTTCTTGGGTTATTTTGCAAAGCTTCGTGCATGATAAGGTTTTGGGTTCTTTTAGCATTTTGGTTACTCTTCCTTGCCAATATCTTTTTCTTCCCTTTTCGTTTTGGCCTAAACACCTAGTGCTTTTTTTCATCTTACTCCTTTGTTTTGCCTTAACCCCAATTCATTTTTGGTTCATCTTCTTTAGTTGGCCGAAACTAACAAGTACTTTTCTCCATACATTCTTTCCTTTTGACCATTTCATCAACCTTTTCTTCTTCTTTAATCAACATCACTTTGTGTGATCTTCTTGTTCGATTTTCTTTATAGCCAAACCATTATCATCCTATTTCATTGTCATTTCACTCTATAACGTGTGGGAAAACCTCATCTTGATTGAATCGGTAAGTAGTAGTTTTCTCTTTGTCAATAACCTTGTTTCATTCGAGTTTTTCCTTAATAAATCATGTGTTCTTCCTTCTCTCTCTCGTTGAGTCTGAGTTATATTCTTTTCTGTGATATGGCCATCGTTGGGCTTAGTATTTTCAATAAGGTGAAGGAGCACAAGTGATTTGTATTAACCAAATTCTTATCGTCGACTCGTCAAGTAAGTGGGGTAAGAACGTTGTTATAAGATTTGTTTTGGCCAAAGGTGGGATAATTGCTAACAACTATTTTGCTCACCAAATATTGTTAGGACAGGATTTCAATAGCCAAAGGGTAGGATCGAGGGAGATCACATTCGTGGTAAGTGGACTTAGCCTAGTAAAGTGTTTCTAGTTACGATTATCAAAGTAGAGACTAACCTTCTGTCAACTATCATTATAGGTGTTGAAATAGGTGGAAAGCACAACTCATTATTAAGGTGTGTAATCCCGTACTTTCCGAATATATATTTGAAATGGTGTGTGATATCACATTTCTCTGAAGTCTTGCATGAAATATTCTGTTATTCGATCGAAATACTGAAGAAAAACTGGAAACCGGCATTCGTAATCACTCGAGCGTGCGTATGATCGTAGTGGTAATCATATTTGTAATAAAATAGTTTCGATTAGAAACAGTGACGTGTTTTGAAAAATCATGAAAAATAGGATAAAGATAATTAGAAAGTGAATAAGATGTTAAATTAAATCTTACTGTGTCGATTTTGATATGGAAGAAACGGAGAAGGAAAAGGAATTTTATATTCGAGATATGTAAATTTTAATGCGATTAGTTTTGAATGACTTCGTAGTTCCCTAATCTGTCTTGTTAAAATCAGATAAAATTGTACAAAGTGATTTATGAGTTATAATTGATATGCATGGATTCCCTAGTAAGTCTATTTTCAATAGAGACAAGTGGGAGTAGCATATGAAAACCGTACAGTGAGATATTTGAATCTTGGATAAAAGAGGTTAGAATCATTGGACAGTGAAACATGGGAAACTTTAAGGAATAAAATATACTAAATGGTTAATCAAAAATTTTGGAAAAATTTTAGAAATAAAACATTTGAGCCTAGTTTCAATGAAAATTTATGGATCTAAATTTCGAGTTTCCTAGCATGAGTTATAGTTAGTTTAGTCAAAGTGACACAGTTGGACAGTTTCAATTTGTATGCCCCAAATTAGTAGTTAAAGTCTTAGGTTGCGAAATTACCAAATTACCCTTAGTGGGTAGAATTACCGAATTACCCTCGATGGGTAAAATTACGAAAATGCCTCTGATGGGATGAATTATTAAAATTCCTTAATGGGCCGATATGATAAGATTGCCTTGAAGGGCCAAAATACAAAAATGCCTTAATGGACCGATTTGTTAATTTGCTATATGGGCCGATCTGATAATTTGTTATATGGGCCAATCCGATATTTTGCTAAATGGGCCGATCTGATATTTTGCTATATGAGCCAATTTGATATGTGATTAAATGGGCCGAATTGATATGTGATTAAATGGGCCGAATGGATATGTGATAAAATGGGCTGATTTTGCAAAGTGTTATTGAGCCAATTTGTTTGTCATAAATTTCTGAATTTTTAATTATTTTTATTATATTTGTAAATATCATGATTTGATATGTATGATGCATGTATATGAATTGCATGGGATGGGATAATGATGAAGAGAAGTTATGGTAGCTTTGCTACATAATTTTGCTGGCTCTGCCACATATTTGGTGACTCTGTCACAATCTGTCTTGTGGCTATGCCACGTAAATTTTGTTATTCTAGTGGCTTGTCCACAAATAATCTGTTATAAATGGCTTAATGCCTACATTTGGTGTGTTGGCGGGGTGGGTGACTAAAGCTCCCCACAGGTGTGTTGGTTGGTACGGGTGGTGTATAGTGGATGGAAAACTAGGTTTGGTTTAGGAATTGCATTTCATATTCATGTTATATTCACTACATTATTATTATATGTGGGCTTAGGTCCAAATAATTGCTTAATGAGATTTTGGCCCAGTGAACAACGGTAAGGGAATTTCACACTGAGTTCTTGTAACTCACCCCCTTCTTTCTTAACCCTACAGGTAATGCTCCGTGAGGTGGACTTGGGCCATGGATGACTCGGTGGAGGCCATACTTCAGAAATGGTGTTATTAAATTTTAAATTTCTATTTCCATTTATTTTATTATTTTGCTATATTGGTTTAAGTTGTAATAAGGCCTCTGGACTATCTTTATTTTGCTTTATGTTTGGGATGTTTTTATTATTCTTCTTAAATTGTTTAAAAAGGAATTTTCTAGAAATATAAATAAAGGTTTTCCAAAATCGATTAACAAATGAATTTCATAATAAACTTTATAAATATTTTAACACGAAGTTATTTTCTCAAACTAACAAACAATATTTTTAAAAGTCACGGTTTTAAAGTTCACTACCTTGATTGTTGACTCATCAATCAATCTCTCAAAGTACTTGTATTTTATCTACGTTTCCGCAACGATTTCAAAATACTTCTGCAACTCTCTTTCTAAACATCATTTATTTGAAAATCATTTATTTCAAATACGTTATCGCCACCAAAAAGGTTTTTCTTAAAAGATAATTACATTTTCAAGTAGTTAACATTTGCTTAAGTGTTTTGGGTTTTAACAAAGAGGCTGTAATTTTCAAACGAGTTTTTTTTTTTTTTGTGACGTGCCAGATTCGGGCCTAACTTCTAGGCCGGGTTTGGGGTGTTACATACCACATATTCATACATCATAAGCATGGACTTATAATCACAAGGTCATTCCTATAGGGATGAGTTACTCGTTTACATTTTTACCAAAATTCAATCACATACCGAGCACATTGCTCATGAGTGTATACGTACATATATCTACACTTGATCGTCACATATTCACATTCATTTACATTTAGTCATTTTCCCATTGAACACATTGGAATATTAATGGATACTCGAATGCTTGCACATATGTGCCACATATATGTAGCTGAAGCTACCTCTTATCACATTTTACATATATGCTCGTTCTCAAACTATTCACATTTACATTCTCGAGTCTGCTCACACAAGCTGTTGGTCATACGTAACTACTCAGTGCTGCTCACACAAGCTGTCAAGTATCCGCAATATACTGGAATACCCAGCCACTGGTAGGACGTACTAGACCAGCACTCGGATTCACTTAGTCACAATTTCACATATTTTTCACATTGTCACACTATGCCATGGTTCGTCCATGGTCTTTTCCATCAAATTATCATTTATCATGAATAGAATAGTTCAACCCTACGTTTACTTGTTCGAACATTAGTTTCCAATATTCAACAAATAATACAAGAAAAATTTCATAAATTATTTGTCAATCTAAAAAATAAACATTAATGTTTACCATACGAACTTACCTCGTCTTAAAATGGCAAAAGGGACCGAGTCGTCCAATATTCGTCTTTCCCCGTTTTAAGTTTGAACCTCATTTTTTTATCTAAAATTTCACATTTGATTTATTAAGTTATTATACTATTCAATTTAGTCAAAAATCATATTATGGTAAAATTACATTTTTGCCCCTAAACTTTGTCATATTTACACTTTTGCCCTTAGGCTCGTAAAATGATTTTTATTCAATTTCCTTGTATTTTAGGCCTAGCCAAAAAAATTTCATAACTACAATAGCCCACAATTTCCACTAGTATACACTTTTAAAACAAATTTTATAACATTTCCAAATTAGTCCTTTTTAGCATTTTCACCGAAAATCACTTAGTAAAAGTCGTTTCTCTAACCATAAACATGCATTTTCTACCATTAAACACAAAAAATATGCATATATTCATCATGGGTCAAAACCCTAGACTTTAACCATATCTCAAATTAGTGGTAGAAATAGTTAGATCTTGTTACGATGATTTCAAAATGTAAAAATCATTAAAATTGGGCTAGAACGGACTTACAATCGAGCTTGGAAGCTTGAAAAGCCCAAGCCATGATTTTCCCTTGTAAAATTCAGCCATGGGGTTGAATATGGACAAAAATTGGCTTTTAATTTTGTTTTTAATTTATTTTAATTACTAAATGACCAAAATGCCCTAACTTAAAAATATTCTATTTCACCTATTTCATGTCTATTTTTATCCAAAAAATTAACCAATGGTCTAATTATCATTTAAGAACCTCAAATTTAAAATTTCATAACAATTGGACATCTATAACATGTAGAACTCAACTTTTACACTTTTTACAATTTAGTCCTTTTTACTAAATTGAATGCCCAAACGTCGAAATTTTCAAACAAAATTTTCAAAAAATAGTTTTGTGAAATCATAGAACATAAAAATGTAATAAAAATAATTTTTTCCTAGTCGAATTTGAGGTCCCGAAACCACTGCTTTGACTAGGCCCAAAATTTGGCTGTTATAGGTAATACCTCATAACTGTATTCCAGCATTGAATACAGGTGGAGGGTGTTACATTTATTGGTGTCAGAGCTATGGTTTAGTTGATTCTAGGACTAACATAGCGTGTGTGAGAATCTAGCTATACATGCCATATATAAACTGTGATAGTGTGATGACTCCTGGCATTTGGAAATATGTTTTTATATAGCAAATAGATCCCAATCGAGCGATAGTTGATGAGGTTGAGAGTAATGCACCTGCTCTCGCGCAAGGGATAGCACCATCTGCTACTAGACCCGTGACGGGTAGCCAGGGAGGAGAGGCTAAATAAGCCTTCTTCCAAATGATGAACAAGTGGTTCACACAATTCATTCATGCAAACCTGGCTGCTCAGCAACTTCCACCCGCTCGTATTCCCCAACCTGTACCTGTAGCTTCTCAAGAAGTTGAGCTTTTAAGATTGATCAAGCCACTAGTTGATAAGATCCGTAAATATGGGGTTGAAAAGTTTAGAGCCAATGTTGATGATGACTCTGAGAGAGCGGAGTTTTGGCTTGAAAATAAGATTAGAGTGTTTGATGAACTTTCTTGCACACCGATTGAATGGTTAAAGTGTGTTATATCTCTTCTAAGAGACACCCCATATTAGTGGTGGAATACGTTAGTATCCGTGGTGCCGATGGAGAGAGTTACTTGAGAATTTTTTCTAACTGAATTTTGAAAGAAATACATTAGTCAATGGTTTCTGGATCAAAAGCATAAAGAGTTTTTAGAGTTGAAACAAGGCTACATGATTGTAACTGAGTATGAAAGAGAATTTGTATGATTAAGCAAGTACGCTCGAGAGTATGTGTCTACTGAAGAAATAATGCGTAAGCGATTTGTTGATGGGCTGAACGAATACATTAAACTCTTGGTCGGGATATTAGATTTAAAAAGGTTTGTTGTGTTAGTTGAACGGGCTTGCAAAGCCGAAGACTTTAGCCGAGAAAAGAGAAAGGCTGATTCAGAGGTAAGAGACTCGAGGAAGAGATCAATGAGTAAACCTTATCAGTCCTCGTCGAAGAAATCCAGAGACTATTTTAACCGATCAACAGATTCAGTGGGATATTCTAATCGGGATCGTGGAAAGTAATATACTAGCCCTAAAGCTCAAACAGCATCGTTATCAAGTGTTGGCAATGTGAAAGATGTTAAGCCTGAGTGTCAACAGTGTGGTAGATGACAATTTAGAGAGTGTTGGATGAAAAATAATAATAGAGCTTGTTTCAGTTGTGGTTCACGAGATCATTTTATTAGAGATTGTCCCGAACTAAATGAAAAAGATAAATCTCAGAATGCAAGATCGAGCAATACAACTACTCGAGGGAGGATGCTATGAAATGTAGGAAATGCAAGTGGTAATCGAGGTATAACGAGAGATTCTACAGTGAGATCTGAGGCTAGAATACTTGCTAGAGCTTACGCTATTTGCGCTCGCGAAGATGCGTCATCACCTGATGTCATTACCGGTACATTTTCTCTTTACGACACTAATGTTATTTCATTGATTGAACTTGGATCTACTAATTCCTATATATGTATGAATTTGGTGTCTAATAAGAGTTTGTCTGTCGAGTCTACTGAGTTTGCAATTAAAGTATCGAACCCCTTAGGCAAGTCTATTTTACTTTATAAGATTTGTAAGAATTGTCCTTTGGTGACTTGGGGTTACTGTTTTTCAGCTAACTTGATGCTTCTACCATTCGATGAGTTTGATGTAATTATGGGAATTGATTGGTTGACTTTGCATGATGCTATTGTGAACTGCAAATGAAAAACTATAGAACTAAAATGTCTGAATAATGAAATTCTTCAGATTGAATCTAATGAGTTGGGTGGTTTACCAATAGTGATTTCATCGATGTCAGCTCAGAGGTATGTGAGAAAAGGTTTCAAATCTTATCTTGCTTATGTTTTAGATACTAAAGTGTCTGAAAATAAGGTTGAATCAGTGCCAGTCATTTGTGAATATCCGGATGTATTTCCTGAAGTATTATCGGGATTGCCATCTATTAGAGAGTTTGAGTTTGGTATTGAATTAGTCCGGGAACAACACCGATATCAATAGCTCCATACAGAATGGCTCCGATAGAGTTGAAAGAGATGAAAGCTCATTTACAAGTATTAACAGACAGAGGTTTTGCACGACCTAGTTTTCACCCTGGGTGCGTCTGTATTGTTTGTAAAGAAGAAAGATGGCAAGATGAGAATGTGTATCAATTACAGACAGTTGAATAAAGTGACTATAAAGAACAAATATCCTCCACTGCGGATTGATGATTAATTTGATCAGTTGAAATGTACCAAAAATTGCATTCAGAATGAGGTATGAACATTATGAATTCCTTGTTATGTCTTTTGGTTTGACTAATGCTCCTGCCATTTGTATGGATTTGATGAATCAGATTTTTAGACGTATTTAGACAGATTTTTCATTGTGTTCATAAATGACATTCTGATCTATTCACAAGATGAGTCTGAGCATGTCGAGCGTTTGAGAATTGTGTTGTAAACCTTGAGAGATAAGAAATTGTATTCTAAATTTAGAAAATGTGAGTTTTGGCTCTGGGAAATTGGATTTTTGGACAAATAGCCTCGGTAGATGGCATTCGAGTTGATCCGAGCAAGATTTCTGCTATTATTGACTAGAAACCTCCGAGGAATGTATCTGAAGTCCGTAGTTTTCTGGGTTTAGCGGGCTATTATCAAAGATTCTTGGAAGGATTTTTGATGATTGCGACACCGATGACATGACGACTTTAGAAAGATGTGAAATTCTAATGGTTAGAAAAATGTCAATAGAGTTTTGAACAGTTGAAAGCATTATTGGCAGAGGCATCGGTGTTAGTTTTGTAACAGTCTAGTTTAGACTCAGGCTCATCGACTTCTCATAGAAGTCATCTCAACAACCACATTCTCAATTTACGAGGCCTCATAATTTTTTCAAATCTTAAAAATTTTTCTCTTTTGTACAGGGCTAACATGCTCGTGTAAGAAGAGACACGCCCATGTGTAGTCACACACGCCCATGCCTTCAACCCGTGGTAAAAACTGACTTCACCCACATGGCCTCAAAGCTTAGGCACACGCCCGTATGACTAGCCCGTGGTCTATCCTGACTTAAAAGATTAACCCGCAGGGGACGCATGGCCATAGCACACGACCGTGTGTCACACATGGCCTAGACACACGCTCGTGTATCTATTCACATGGACAAGAACAAAGCTATTTGCTAAGCTCTTTTCACCCCTGTGGCATTCACAACATGCACTCATACAAAACATCCATAATGAACTTAAATTTAAAAGAAATCTCACATAGAAAACTACATCTTTTCATATAATATGATAGCCAACAACTATAGCATTATAAAAAATTCACTATCCATCTAAAGGCCAACACATCTTAGCCATTTACAACAAAAATTCACTAACTTGTCTAGCCTGTATACATGCCATATATAAAACATTGAATCTCATATACCAGGGTGTGCTGATATGTGGGTTATCTTCCAATGATCCTCGTGTCTCGATTCACCACTTTTACTCTATAAACAAAGAAAAGAAAAGGGAGTAAGCTTTTAGCTTAGTAAGTTTACACATAAACAATTAAGCATCATAGTATAAGCTAAACAACAATTAGCATTATACTAACATATAATGTACAACTATGCTTACTCTTTCTATTCCTTACCACATTTCCAACACATTATGAATCACATACTCAGAACCATTGGAATGCACCACTGCATTCAATATCACATTTACACAATATACAACACATCGTTATTTCTTGATAACACATCCACAGATATACTATTCACTATTATCACCACACAGCTAATCCACACAGCTAAATCACAAAACTAATCTATATAGCTAATGTTTCGATGGTTTCGCACCTAGCCCACCACAATCAATTAATAAGGTAGTATCGCACTTAGCCTACCGCAAAGGTAATCATAGTGGTCTCGCACTTAGCCCACTAGACGATATACCTAATGATAGCATCGTGCATAGCCAGCTCATCGTTAATATGCATTAGGATGGCATCACACTTAGCCCACCATCTAGCATTATCAATACACATTCACACATTTACTTACTCTATCATTCATTCACAAATTCTAACACATTCATCCCACATAGGTTCTCAATCATTCTCAACCATTCTTAATCATTCTTAATCATGTTCTCAATCATTCTCAACCATTCTTAATCATTCTCAATCATGCTACACACTAGCTAGTATTAATAAATTTGTAAGTATAAATGCATTGTTTATGCATAGACTTACCTTGATACTCAAAAGTATAGAAATGAGCAATTTAGTCCTCCACCTTACTTTTGCCTCGGTTTCGATCCGAGCTTTGTCTTTCTTGATCTATAATAAATAAATCAGCTTATTCAATACACACATTGACTAAATTGACTCACATCTCATACTTTAGCAAAATTACTACTCATATTTACACTTTAGCCCCAAGGCTGGTAAAGTGATTTTTATTCAACTTTCTAGACTTTCATGCTAAACCGAACAACTTACTCAACTAAAACATTCATCAATTCTCACTAAATCACACATGTATGACCAAACTAAAGTTTTTGACAAACTAGTCCCTACATGCATTTTCATGGAAAATCACTTAGCAAAAGATGTTTCTACTACATCAAGCTTTTATATTCTTCCATAAAACATCAAAGTACATGCATGTAATACATATGTACATTTTGAACATCCATCATAGCTCACCAAATAGCTAAAAATAGCTTACTCATGCTACTAGGACTTCAAAAATACGAAGAATATAAAAATCGGGCTTAGGAGCACTTACCACCAAGCTTGAAAAATTTGAAGAACCCTAACAATGTCTATTGAAATTTTTGGCAGCTTGGGGGAGAAGATGAATGAAATTTTATCATCTTTTCACCTATTTAATCATTCAAATTACTAAATGACTAAAATGCCATTTTTGATAAACTTCCTATTTTAACTCATCTAAGCCCAATTTTGTCCAAAAACTAAAAATTGGGAAAATTTTTCATTAAGGACCTCTAATTGATATTATAAAGCAATTTCACACAAATAGCTTATAAAGCATCACATTTTACAACTTTTGCAATTTACTCCTTTTGGACAATTTAATCAAA
The DNA here is from genome assembly GCA_025506655.1 of Gossypium rotundifolium. Lineage (NCBI taxonomy): Eukaryota > Viridiplantae > Streptophyta > Magnoliopsida > Malvales > Malvaceae > Gossypium > Gossypium rotundifolium. The sequence goes on from CP106722.1 coordinate 47,048,234, forward strand.
ATTTCTAAAATTGCTTCATGAAACTTTCACATTAGCATGCATTCATAGCATAAACCTCAAAAACTCATTCATAACCCTCATATTTGTGGTCTCGCACCACTATTCTGACTAGACCCTAAACTAGGATGTTACATAGTGTTAGCATTCGATAAGTCTCGTTAGAACCTAGGAATAGATAGGATTAATTATGTCATGACATAGGTGTCTGTTATGTGATATCATGTAAGACCACGTCTGGGATGTTGGCATCGTTATGAGACTTACGTGCAAGACCACGTCTGGGACATTGGAATCGATATGAAATTTATGTGTAAAACCATGTCCGGGACATTGGCATCTTAATGATACGTGTAAGACCCTGTCTGGGACAGTGGCATCGATATCTGATTACATGTAAGACCACTTCTGGGACGTTGGCATTGTACGACTATTCTGAGCACTCTAAGTATCCTATTAGATTTCGAATGGTTCAACGGGCAAGTCCAAGATATAAATGACTATGTGAATTGTATATTCATTTTAGGTATGTTTGATATATACACTAAGTGTGTATGAAAGATAAGTGTCTCTATGAACTCACTGAGATGAATATGTGTAGTGAAATGAGGAGATAATAAGTGAATATATAATTGAATGAACTTTGTGTAAATGTGACATTTGAGCTAAAGAATGTAGTAAGACTTGGCTAAGCAAATGAGCCAAAGAAAATATTTGATGAAATTGCTATGTGAACCAATAATATCATTGTATCAATATGGTTATATGCATTTTATGCTGAATTTATTTGTATATGGCTTACTAAGCTTTTGAAAGCTTACTCTGTGTGTGTGTTTGCTCTATTTTATAGATCGTCAAAGCTATTGAAGGCTCGAGGATCATTGAGGATCGTCATTGATAAACCATAATATACACATATTTTAATCCCACATTTAGCATATTTTTGGATGATTTATCCTTTTAAATATGGAAATAGGTGCTCCTAATCCTTTATTTTCATGTTTTATACTCAAGAGAGCACCGGAGGATGAAAAGAACGAAGAACGGGCCAAAAATGGAAAAATGGGCCAAAATATGAAATCCACATGGCCTGGACCCTGAGTCACACGATCATGCCTCTTTAGCAGGACCGACCACGGCCTATAACTCGAATTACACAGGCATGGCTCACGGACGTGTCCTTGACACTGCAAAGAAGCGTTCCATTCGGATTAGGGCACTTAGAGGCAAAGAGAGACATTCCAAAAGCCTATATAAACACCCTAGAGGCCAACCTTGAGGGGGGCATTCAACTAGGCCAAAGAGCCAAGCCAGAAGGGCCGAATTGTCGATTCACTCGAAGAAAGCCAGTTGATTCATGTCAAAAAGCCAAAATCACACTCAAGACCGAGGATCTCTCCTTCAATTAATTTAGGGGGTTTTAGGGTTTTCTTTATGTTTTGTTTTATATTTTCTTCTAAGATGTATTGTTTTACGATTATGAACTAAACCCCTCAAATACTTGAGGGGGTTGAAACCTAAGACAGATCTTGTTATTGTTTTCTCAGCTGTACGATAAATACTTGATTTGTTATTAACTATGTGTTCTTAATTCTTGTTTTGATATTTTATGATATTGATTCAAGAATTTATGCTCTTAGGCAGAGGAGGAATAGACCCTGTCTAAGAGTAGATCTAGCATAGTTAAGCAAAGTTGATCACAACCCTAGAGATAGGATAACGAAAATCTTTCGGATTAGGGTCAAACCTAATATGGGAGTCCATAGATCAAGTTAATGCAATTTTAGGGGTTTTAATTAGAAAGAGATTTCAATTATTCAACCCAGGGTTACACATTAGTAGCCTCGAGAGAGGTATTAATATAAATTAGGGAATTCTACGGATCAAGTCAAGTGAATAAATCGTCTGGTTCAGAGATAAATAACAAGTAAAGTCTAGGTGGATTCTTCCTAGAGTATTGTCTTAATCAATTGGTTTTTCCCTCAATTATTTTCCCCAATTCTTTCTCTCTGTGTTAGCATCTTTAGCTTAGTTGTGAGTTAATTTTAGGTAAAACAACAATTCCTTTAATTCTTAGGTTAAATAATAAAAAGAAAGTTAGTATTAGTACTTTTGGTTCCTTTGGGTTCGACAATCCGGTCTTGCCACAAACTATACTACTGTTTGATAGGTGCACTTGCCTCAAGTCGTTGTCACAGTTAGTTTTTAGGCTAGATCATTCATTATATAAATTTTTAAGACTCTGACACACGATCAAGTTTTTGGAGTATTCTTTGAGGAACCAAATATTAAGAAAGCTCAATTTTTATTACTTTAGCCATATTTTATTTTTTTAAATTAAATTTTATTTTTACTTTTCTAATTTTCTTTTTCTTTTTCTTTTCCTGGCAAGTACCTTTAGTTTATGACTAGAAGGAACCAGACAAGATCCTTGATTTACGATAGTGATATCGAAGGTATTGTTCGTAGAAATCGTAGAGAAATAAGGCGAAGCTTAAACTACATACAAGAAGAGCAAGAGAACAAAGTTAATACTACCGGAGAGATGGCTGAGAATAATCCGCTACCTCAAGAGGTGGCCGAAAATCATGCTCCTCGAACTATATATGATTATGCTAAACCTAATTTAATAGGAACTGAGTCAAGTATTGTTAGACCTACTATAGCTTCTAATAATTTTGAACTGAAACCCAACATTATACAAATGATACAACAATTTTTTCGATTTAATGGTTTGCAGGATGAAGATCCAAATAATCACTTGGAAAATTTCCTAGAATTTTGTGATACTTTCAAAATTAATGGCGTTTCTGATGATGCCATTTGTCTTTGGTTATTTCCCTTTTCATTAAGGAAGAAAGCCAAACTGTGGTTGAATTCTCTTCTACGAGGATCAATCACTACATGGGATCAAATGATGAAAAATTTTTATTAAAATATTTTTCACCGGCCAAAATGGCCAAGTTGAGGAATGATATCTCTCCTTTTATGCAGATGAGTTTAGAAACACTTTACGATGCATGGGAGAGATACATAGATCTATTGAGTAGGTGCCCTTACCATGGATTACCCTTGTGGCTACAGGTCAAAACTTTTTACAACGGTGTGAACCCCTCAACCAGGCAGTTGATTGATTCAGCCACCGACGAAACCTTGAATGACAAAACTCTTGAGGCAGCCTATGAGTTTATAGAAGAGATGTCATTGAACAACTATAAGTGGTAAGTTACAAGGACAAGGCCAAGAAAAATAGCCAGAGTTTTCAACCTCGACGCAGTTACCATGCTATCAAACCAGGTAGAGATGTTAAATAAAAAGATTGATGGTTTGTGTGGTTCCTTGCAGGTACACGCAGTAGTGCAATGTGACTCAAATCTAGGAGGTGTGGTGAATCCTGAGTACCCACCCTATAATCCTGGCATGGAAAATGAACAGACAAACTATACGGGTAACAATTTTAGATATCAAGATAACCCTTATAGTAATACTGATAATCAAGGTTTGAGGAACCACCCCAATTTCTCATGGGGTGGTCAAGGAAATCAGAGACAATAGCTTCTTCAAACTCCCAACAACAGCCCTACCCATAGGAAAATAAGCCGAACCTTGAGGAGATGCTGACAAAATTCATAGCGGTGTCAGAAACTCATTTCCAAAACACCGAAACAACATTTGAAAATCAAAAAGCATTGATTAAAGGAATAGAGAACCAGTTAGGGCAACTCGCTAAGTTGATCTCCGAATGACCACAAGGTAATTTGCCAAGTAACACTAAGACTAACCCAAAAGAGCAACTTCAAGCCATAACCGCTCAAAATAGTTAAGGGTTAGTAGATTCTGAACCTGAGCCAAGGCAAGAACCTGTGGTAAATGAAGGTAAGGTTGAGGTAAGCCAAGAAAAGCCAAATGGGTAATTAAAAAATACCAACCTCGTATACCATATCCTGACACGATAAAGAAAGACAATTCAGATGAACAGTTTAGTAAGTTTCTTAAACTTTTAAAGAAATTACATGTTAACTTACCATTTGTTGAAGCTCTTTCGCAGATGCCAGATTCAAGGAAATTTTTAAAAGAGCTTTTGACAAATAAGCGAAAGTTAGATGAGGAGTCATATGTAGAATTAAACGCAGTGTGCTCAAGAATGTTTCAAAACAAACTACCACGAAAATTAAAAGATCTAGGGAGTTTTACAATTCCATGTTTAATTGGTAGTTTAACTATTAATAACACATTAGCTGATTTACGGGCAAGCATAAATGTTATGCCTTATAAATGTTTAAACAACTAGGTCTAGAGAAACCCAAAAAAACTAGGATGAGTATTCAATTAGCTAATAAGACTATTCAAATTCTTAGGGGTATAATTGAATGTGTACTCGTTAAAATTGAAAAATTCATATTCCAAGTAGACTTTGTTGTTTTAGACATTGATGAGGACAATAGTATCCCCTTAATTTTAGGAAGACCCTTTTTAGCAACTGCTAGATCTAAAATTGATGTTAGTACAGGTGAACTCACACTTCGTGTAGGTGACGAATCAATCAGTCTTCAAGCTCTCGACTCATCTAAGACATCGAGTGATAAAGGTGAGAACGTAAATTCTATTGATAATTATTTTGTTCAACTTTCTTTACAGGAAGCACCACGAAATCACATAACTGAGCCAAATCTTAGACCTCATACTGATAAAGAAAAATTTATTAGGAATGAAGGCTTCAGATTGATGAACTAGAAGAGTGGAAAGCACATTTCAAGGAGAAATTAAAACCACACGAAGTGAAACCGAAGGAACCCCAAACAAGCTTACAGAAACATCAAATCACTTCAAAATAGGAGATCAGGTACTGTTAGATAAAACAGACCCTTGAATCACCATATCAAACCTAAATATAAATGAAGAAATCCCTTTTAAAGTAATCAATGTTTTCCCTTACGGAACAGTCGAGGTAAGTAATTCTACATTCGGTACTTTTAAAGTAAAAGCTACTCGACTCAAACTATATAATGATAGCATGAGAAAGGATTTTTCACTCCTCAAACCTCCATTAATTTGAGAATGAGAGGTAAGTCTAGCTTAAGACTTTAAATGAGCGTTTCTCAAGAGGCAACCTGAGCACTAACCCCATTTATTTTATTCCCTTTCTTTTATCACCTAACTACAAACTAACCAAGATAATGAAGCACAGATTTTCACACCACATGGCCTTGCACATGTTCGTGTCCGTGGCTATGTGGATACTACAGATTTTTGTACTGGCATGACAGAGATAGTACGAAATAGGATGAAAAATATCTTCAAGCATAGGCTCCGTCTAAACACCACGGCCGTGCGACACAACCGTGGCCGACACTGTTTTATCAACACGGGCGTGCCAACCTGAATAACAGACGTGGGAGAAACGAGTGAACCACCGCACGGCCGTGCGATACGATCGTGTGACGTGACAAACCCATGAAACAAGGGCATGTGGATGTACCAGAGCTGAAAATTTTACTTAAAACACCTATTCCCCTTCTCACCTACTTTCCATTCCCTTCTTCCACAACCTCCACACTCTCCTCCCTTTTCATTTCCTCCTTCTTCATTTTCCAAACTCATGATCTACACTTCATCCATGTCGAAAAAATGGAAGGATCATATCCCAGTCTCCCTGTGCGAGATCGATCTACATAAGTTCATGCCAGCCGCTTCATTAACTCAACAGGAAAAGGACCTTTGAGTCCATTTATTTTCTCTTTTTATTTTCTCTTCTCTCTTATTTTCCTTTTCTTTATCTCTCTTGTGCTAAATCTATATTACTATATTTTGATTTTATTTATTTAGGTTTTTTAGGCTACTTGGGAATCACACCACCACGACCCTAGTAACCACCGCCACCGACGCCTTCTCCTCCAACCCAAGAATTCCATTAAAAAAATTTAGGAATTTTCACTTCTCACCCTCTCTTTTGATTTTCTTACTACATGTTATTATCAATATTTGTACATTGAGTGCAATGTACATCTTAAGTGTGGGGGTGAAAATTTAATTAGAAAAGTTCCTAACTTTTTGCATTATTCTCAAATCCCTGAATGATATCTTGTCTTAAGTAATTTTCTCATATCACTAATTGGAATGAAATTCATGTTGATTTATATTTTTATTGATATGTTTTGGGTTAAGTCATTGATAATTATATAGTGACGATTTAAACTTAAAATACTAGAGAATCAAGCATGATGAGTCTATTTTCAAAAATTAAAATTTTGTTAGGTTGTCTACCTGAATCTAATTATTACCTTGTACAAAGTTATCATCAAAAACCCATAATTTTTGTGAGATTTTGAAAATTTTAGAGCATATATTCTTTTCGTGCTCACTTTATTGATTATGAGTGTGTCAACATTGATTTGTTATTATATAACTTGCCTCGATTATACATGTCGAGACCGCATCTTTGATTTGATATATGAGATAGTAATGGCACTTAGGATTTAACCCACTTACTCCACTAAAAGCCTACCCTCACAATTAACCCTTAGTGAACCCCTTTGACCCTAACTACCCTTTTTATTGATTCACCCACTAATATTAACCCAAAACCTATCTTGTATTCGTTATCACCATTTTTCTTGACTACCATTCTATCGAGACTTGATTTGATTAGTTGCATAATTATTTTATTTCATTAGTTGAATTCTTCTTATATTATGTATTTATTGATTTGTTCTAAAAAAAATTTAAAGTCTATTCATTATTAGTTCCATGGTTAAGTGAGCTTATACATTTAAATTCAACATCGTGAAGAAGAAACTTGTATTATTAGTATTTCAAGTTTTCAATTGATGTAATTATTTAGGATTAGTTCATTTTTCTAGTTATGTAAATTTTCAATTCAATATCGATTATAACCCTTTAAATTAGCCTTTATCCATATCTTTAACCTAAACCCCATTACAACCCTTTAAAGACCTTTTGATTTGTATGTCATCTCATTTTATAGTGGTAGGAGATTTGATTTTCATGCAAGCCTATGGTAATAACTTTTCATGTTTGACTGATGAGTGCTTTATTTTGAACCTTAAACACCTTGAGTGATTTGAATGAGGATGTCAATCCTAGTCAATTTTGAATTAAAGGTAATTATTTAGATAAGGGGAAACACCTATATTTTTTGGGCTAAAAACTATGACTTTGATTGTTTGAATCTTTAGGACTCTTTGAGTTAAATTATCCATGTATAAATTATCTATGGATTATGATGAAACATTATCAATGAATATTATGAATTGAGGAAGTTCGTTTTAATTGTGAGTTGAGAATTTTGCTTGAGGACAAGCAAAATCTTAAGTGTGGGGGTATTTGATAAATCATAATATACACATATTTTAATCCCACATTTAGCATATTTTTGGATGATTTATCTCTTTAATTATGGAAATAGGTGCTCCTAATCCTTTGTTTTCATGTTTTATACTCAGGAGAGCACCGGAGGATGAAAAGAATGATAAATGGGCCAGAAACAGAGAAAATGGGCTAAAGTACAAAATCCAGATGACCTGGACCGTGAGTCATAGGTCGTGCCTCTTTAGCAGGACCGACCACGACCTATAACTCAAATTACATGGGCGTGTACCTGACACAGCAAAGAAGAGTTTCATTCAAATTAGGGTACTTAGAGGCAAAGAAAGACATTCCAAAGCCTATATGAACACCCTAGAGGCCAACCTTGAGGGGGCATTCAGCTAGGCCAAAGAGCCAAGCCAGATGGGCCGAATTGTGGGATTCACTCGAAGAAAGCCAGTTGATTCATCTAAAGAAGCCAGAATCATACTCAAGATTGAGGATCTCTCCTTCAATTCCTTCAAGGGTTTTAGGCTTTCTTTATGTTTTATTTTATATTTTCTTCTGAGATGTATTCTTTTATTATTATGAACTAAACCCCTCAAATACCTAAGGGGGATGAAACCTAAGATGGATCATGTTATTATTTTCTGAGATGTATGATAAATACTTGATTTGTTCTTAACTATTTGTTCTTAATTCTTATGTTGATATTTTAGGATACTGATTCAAGCATTTATGCTCTTAGGTAGAGGAGGAATAGACCTTGTCTAAGAGTAGATCTAGCATAGTTAAGCGAGTTGATCGCAACCCAAGAGATAAGATGATGAAAATCTGCTAGATTAGGGTCAAACCTAATATGGGAGTCCATAGATCGAGTTAATACAATTCTAGGGGTTTAATTAGAAAGAGATTTCAATTAATCAACCTAGGGTTAGACGTTAGTAGCCTCGAGAGATGTATTAATATAAATTAGGGAATCCTACAGATCAAGTCAAGTGAATAAATCGTCTGGTTCAGAGTTAAATAACAAGTACAGTCTAGGTGGATTCTTCCCCTCCTTCAAGTATTTTCCCCCATTTCCTTCTATGTGTCTTAGCATCTTTAGCTTAGTAGTTAGTTAATTTTAGATTAAACAACAATTCCTTTAAGTCTTAGGTTAAATGATAAAGAGAAAGTTAGTATTAGTACTTTTAGTTCCTTTGGGTTCTACAATCCGGTCTTGCCACTAAACTATAGTATTATTTGATAAGTGTGTTTGCCTCAAGTCATTGTCGCAGTTAGTTTTTAGGCTAGATCATTCATTATATAAATTTTTAAGACTCTGACCCACGATCAGTCATCACACTGGACAAACTCTTTTTTGTACCTTTGAAATATGTATATATCTAAATATGGCATGTATAGGCTAGTCATATTGGAATAAGTTTGAGTTATGAAACTAGCCTTGTGATGTGGCTCGCTTAATGTTGATATTATGCTTTTGTAAATGTGGTATATGATGTTGATTTTGGTTTGATCCTATGGCTAGTGAAGTGGACAATGTTATTGTAAGCATATGAGTACATTACGAGTTTGTATATTTTAGCCAAGGAATGATAAATTGAAAGGTAAATGTAGATGAATTAGACTTGAATGTATATGTGTTTTAGTTGTAAAACTGGCATGTTTGAAAATGAAATTGGATACAAAGCTTTGTTTATTAGTTTGATATGTTTTTGGATATCAAATGTGCATGAAATGAATTGGTATGTAGCTAGGAGAGATTATCCTAGTATAGGTGCCATTTTGACCTTACAAGTGATCTGTTTTGCCTACATGGCCGTGGCACACAGGCGTGCCTAGTGACCGTGGGTATAAGTCAGTAGCTAGCCAAAGTATACACGACCATGGCATATGGCGTGCCTAGTAGTCATGTGAGTAAGTTAGTAGCTAGCCTAAATGTACACAACCATGGCACACGGGCATGTTTGGTGCTCGTGTGGATAAGTTAGTATACATCCTCTAATTTGGCATGGCCAGGACACATGGGTGTGTCTAGTAGCCGTAGGAGGCACACGGCCTGCCGACATGGGCGTGTGGCCTCAATAACTTAGAAAAGTTTTAAATTTTTGAGAATTTTAGTATGTGTTCAGTTTAGTCCCGACCCTATTCTAAAGTATGATTAAGTTCTCGTTGACTTATAAAAAGGGATACTTTGATTGTGATTGATGAATTATATTAAGACATGTTTGTAAAAGTTTTTGATCTGTCCGATAATGCTTTTAACCCTAATTCGGCGACGAATATAGGTTAGGTGTGTTACATTTGATTGGTATCAAAGCTAAGTTTAGTCGATTCTCTGACTAACGTAGCTTGTCAGAGTGTAGCTATACATGCTATATATCTGAACTGTGATAGTGTGATGAATCTTGACGTGTAAAATGTGATTCCGTATAGTAATGAATCCCAAAAGAGCCTAGCTAATGATGTAAAAAGTAATGTGCCTGCTCTCGCTCAAGGGACAGTGCCCTCTGATTCAAGACTGGCTACGAGCGGTCAAGAGGGAGAAGCTAAACAAGCTTTCTTCCATATGATGAGTGAGTGGTTCACTTAGTTTGTAAGAAATAATCTAGCTATTTCACAACCTTCACCCTCGCTTAATCCCCCTCATACATCTATTATGGGTCCTACTATGAATTTGAATATGGTGAACAAGCCTCCGATTGACAAAATTCGTAAGTATGGGGCTGAAGAGTTTAGGGCCACCAGTGATGATGATGCCGAAAAAGTTGAGTTCTGGTTAGAAAACACTATCGGGGTATTTGATGATATGCCCTTGACTCTGGAAGAAAGTATTAAATGTGTTGTGCTTATTGATAAAGCGTGCAAAGCTGAGGCACTCGAGAAAGACAAAAAAAAGTTGAGTTTAAAGCTAGAGAGGTGAGAAAAACATTTCTGAGTAAATCATTTCAGTCTACTTCAAAAAAATTTTGAGATGAGCATAGCCGTTCAAAGGTTAATGTAGGATATTCGAATAGAGATCGAGCTAGATCACAAATGAGCTCCAAAATTAACAACTTCAATAGCAAGTGTTGGAAATGTTCGATCCGAGAAACCTGAATGTAAGAATTGTGGAAAAAGGCATCCAGAAGTTGTAGATTGAGTGATCGGACTTGTTTTAGATATGGATCATTAGATCATTTCATCCATGATTGCCCAGCGTTTGTTGAACTAAAGACTGTCTAGAATCTAAGATCTCATAATGCCCCAAGGAGAGGTAGACCTTCTCAAAATGTAAGAAATATTAGTGGTAGTCAAAGAACTACGAAAAGAGATATTATCACAAGATCCGAAGCTAGAGCGCCTGCCATAGCATATGCTATCCGAGCTCATGAAGAAGATTCATCTCCAGATGTTATAACGGTACATTTACACTTTATGATACTTCTGTGATTAAATTGATAGACCTTGGTTCTACTCATTCGTATATATGCATGAACTTACTATCGAGTAAGACTTTGCCTGAGTCTACTAAGTTTGTTATAAAAGTATCTAACCCCTTAGGTAAAAGTGTCCTGGTTGACAAAGTATGCAAGAATTGTCCGTTAATGTTTCAAGATATCTGTTTCCCTACCGATTTGATGCTTTTTGCCATTTGATGTCTTTGATATCATTCTGGATATGGACTAGTTGACATTACATGATGCTGTTGTGAATTGTAAAGAAAGGCTATTGATTTAAGATGTCCAAATGATGAAATAGTTAGGGTTGAGTCTAATGATTTGAATGGATCGCCTGCTATAATATCTATATTGAAGGCTCAGAGTTATGTGAAAAAGGGATACAAAACTTATTTTGCTTATGTGATTGATTCGAAAGTATCTGAAAGGAAAGTTGAATCAGAGCCAGTTGTTTGTGAGTTTTATGATGTATTTCCTGAAGAATTGTCGAGATTGCCTCCGATACATAAAGTTGAATTTGGTATAGATCTATTGCCTGGTACTACACATATTTCGATAGCTCCATATAGAATGGTACTAGCAGATTTGAAAGAGTTAAAGTTATAATTTCAAGAGTTAACTGACGAGGGTTTGCTAGACTAAGTTTCTCACCTTGGGGTGCTCCCGTTCTGTTTGTGAACAAGAAAGATGGCACAATGAGAATGTGCATTGATTATCGTCAGTTGAACAAAGTGACCATAAAGAATAAATATATGTTGCCCAGGATTGACGATTTGTTTGATCAGCTAAAAGGATCCACTGTGTTTTCAAAAATAGATCTGAGATCGGGTTACAACCAGTTGAGGGTAAAAGACTTAGACATTTCAAAACTACTTTCAGAACGAGGTACGGGCATTATGAGTTTTTAGTTATGCCTTTCGGACTAATGAATGGCCCTACTGTTTTTATGGATTTGATGAACAAAATTGTTAGACCATACCTAGATCGATTTGTTGTTGTATTCGTTGATGACATTTTGATTTATTCACGGGCTGAGATTGAGCATGCCGAGCATATGAGGATTGTGTTGCAAACTATGCGAGAAAAACAATTGTATGCGAAATTCAGCAAATGTGAATTCTCGTTGAGTGATGTTAGTTTTCTGGGACATATAATATTGGCCTCAGGAATATGAATTGATCCGAGCAAGATTTCTACTATTCTGGATTGGAAACCTGATCGTGTCAAACAGTCGAGTTTTAATATTTATAAAGAATGATCGAACTTGTAGACTAACTATGACAATGATTGAGGCAAGTGCACCTATCGAACAATAGTATAGTTTAGGCAAGATTATTTTATCGAACCCAAAGGAACCTAAAAGTACTACTACTCACTTTCTTTCTATTATTTAGCCTAAAATATGGAGAGATTGGGTTATGAAACTAATGAAAAAAAAACTAAACTAGATGCAAAGACAAAAGAATGAAACTTTGGGGAAAAGACTATGGAAAAACTCAGTTGATTACGACGATACCCTCAGGAAGAATCCACCTATGACTTCTCTAGTTATCTAACTTCTAATTCATATGACTTCTTTACTTAGCTTGATCCGTGAGACTCCCTAACCTATATTAAACCCTCTCTAGAGGCGAATAACGTCCAACCTTAGGTTAATTAGTGGAACTCTCGTTCTCTTATAATAACCCCCTAAGGAAGTAGTAAATCAATCAATGGACTCCCCTATTAGGTTTCACCCTAATCTGGCAAAATCTCGTCACCCTATCTCTAGGCGTGCGATCAACTCCGTTTAATTATGATAGATCTACTCTTAGGCAGGGTCTATTCATCCTCCACCTAAGCACATCAGATTAAAATAAGCAACATAATTAAGAACAAACTAATTACTTATCATATAATTTAGAAATAAAATAAGAAAATCCATCATAGATTTCATCCCTTCCAGGTATCTAAAGGGTTTAGTTCATAACAAAATAAGAAAACATCTCAAGAGAAAAGATGAAACAAAACATAAGAAATCCCTAAAACCCTCTGAAGGAATTGAAAGAGAGATCTTCCGTCTTGAGTAGAACTCCGGCTTCTTGAGATGGATCAACTGGCTATCCTCGTAATTACCTGAATAAAAGCTCTGGCAGAAAATTCTGCCTAAAAAACTCCTCTTTAGAATGGCTTCCTTGGGTTGTTTATATAGGCTCCTTAGATGCTTTACTTGGCTCCTAAGTACCTCTTTCAAGTAGACTTACTATTAAGGTTTTTAAGTAGACTTAGGAGTATGTTTCTTTGGCTTCAAGCATCCAAATCCGAGTGAAATTGCTCATTCCCGTGGCAAGGGCACGGCCATGGTACACGCCCGTGCAAATCGTCTTTAGGTCGTGTCTAGATTCTATCGATTGGGGCACGGCCATTTAAATCGTGGCATGGCTGGGTGAAGTAAGTGGCAAGGCACGGTTGTGTGGCTTGAAGTCCAAGCCGTGGCGAATTCTTGGGTTGGCCCAATTTGGTCTTTAAGCCTATTTTACGTTCTTTTCGTCATCGGGTGATTTTCTGAGTATAAACATGAGAAGAAAGGATTAAAAGCACCTTTTTACATAAATCAAGGGCTAAATCATCCAAAAGTATGCAATATGGGATTAAAATATGTTACTTTTACGGTTTATCAAATACCCCCACACTTAAGCTTTTGCTTGTCATCAAGGAAAATTCTCAACTTACAATTAAAATGAACTTTCTATGATTCATGATTCCTATCGACAATGTCTCATCATAATTCATAGATAATTTATACATGGACAACTCAACGAACCCTAAAGATTCAATCAAGATAAGTCATACCTTTGTAGTACGAAAACATAAGTGTCTCCCCTTATTTGAATAATTACCTTTAATTCAAATCCAACAAGGATTGACATCCTCACTAAAGGTTCACTCAAATCACTCAAAGTGTTTAAGGTTCAAGAATAAGTACTCATAAGTTGAACCTGAAAAGTTAATCTCATAGGCTTGCCTAAAAATCAAATCTCCACCACTGTATTTGAGATAGTACACAGATCAAAAGGTTTTTATCAGGGTTGTAATGGGGCTAAGGTTAAGGGTGTGGATACAGGCTGATTTAGAGGGTTAGAATCGAGACTAACTTGACAAATTACCTAACTAGAAACAATGAACTAAATGTGAATATTTACATCGAATGAAAACTAATAATACCTACTATTGATAATTACTCTATAATAAAGAGTATTTTCATCACTTAAAATTTGATAATACATTAATACGAGTTTTTATTCAACAATTGGAGTTTAAATGCTCTAAGCTCTTTTATATACTACAAATATTGAATAAACTTGGATTTTTTTTAAGAACAAACTAGAATATTACATCATAAATGATAAATGTAACTACTGAACTAATATAATTCGTTAATTTAATCAAATCAAACCTCGATTAAAGGGTAATCAAAAGAATGGTGATAACAAATACAAAGGGATTTGGGTTAATATTAGTGGGTGAGCCAATAAAAAGGTTGTTAGGATTCAAGGGGGTTCACTAGGGGTTAATTTGTGAAGGTAGGATTTTTATAGAGTAAGTAGGTTAAATCCTAGGTGCCTTTATCATCTCTATATATCAAATAAAAAAGTGTGGTCTCGATATGTATAAACAAGGCAAGTTCTAGAATAACAGTTCAAAGTTGACACACTCATAATCAATAAAGTGAGCACGAAAAAGAATATATGCTCTATAAGGCTCAAAATCTCACAAAATTATGGGGTTTGACATCAATCCTCATAAATTTTGAACTTCAAGGTGATATTCAAATGCGTTCAACAACCTAGACAATTTTAATTTTAGAAAGTAGACTTATCATGCTCGATTCTTCTAGTATCCTTCAAATTTAATCGTCAATGCACAATTAACTATGACTTAATCTAAAACATATCAATAAGAATCATAAATCATTAGAAATTTCGTCCTAAGTAGTAATATGAGAAAAATATTTTTGAACAAGTTTAAAATTCAGGATTTTGAGAACAATGAAAAATTAGGCATTAATTTGAGAATTATGCCAAAAGTTAGGCACTTTTATCCCCCAACACATAAGATGTACATTATCCTCAATGTACAAAGAGAGGTAATAACAATTAATATAAGATGAAAAGAGAGGGATAGAGTGCCACTTTCTGAATTTTGGGTGATTGACATGAGGATGGCAGAGAAATATAAGTTGGAGGGGCCGGTCTGATGGGGTGTCTACCGATGATCTTTGTGCTAAATAAAGAAATTGGGTAGCCTGCAAAGATATAACCAAGAAATCTAAAAAAACATTAATAATATACTAATGTTATAATTAAAGATAAAGGAAATAAAAAGAAGGAGACCAAGAAGAAAACTAAAATTGAAAGAAAAGACTAATGGACTAAAGGGTCCTTATTGTTGGATGGTTCGCGAGGTGGGTGTGACCCCTAAGGTTGTGGTGTGTAATTCCCAAGCAGCCTTTAGAACCTAAACCCAAGAAACTAAATTAAAATAAACTAAACTAAGCATAAGATTGTTAAAGAGAAGAAAATTGAAGCAAAAGAGAAAAAGAACATAAAAACTATGTAGTCTCAAAGACCCTTGGCTTGTTGTTTGAATAAAGCGGTCAGCATGAACTTATATAGATCGGTCTCCCATAGAGAGATTGTGATTGGCCTTTTACGCTTCTTCGGCATGATTTTAGTGTAGCTCAAGAGTCTGAACACCTTTCTTAGTGCAAGACAGAAATAATTGAAAGAAAAAGAAGGAGGAAAGAAGATGGGGGAAAGGGGAAGGGCTATGGGGTTTAAATAGATTTTTCCTTCTGACGTTGTCCCACGCCCGTGTATCTAGGGCGTGTTTCTTTACATGACTATATCAGACGGCCATGTTTGGAGGCGTGTTGGAGATTAAATGCCCGTGGTCAATAAGTCATGCCCGTGGTCGATAAGTCAGTATCTTCACAAGGTCGTGTTGCACGACCGTGGCTTAGGCATGTAGGAGTGCCACGCCTGTTTGTCTCTGATGCCATGCCCATTTCTAAAATGGCAGTGTTGACCTCACGGCCGCCTCGTATGACCGTGGTGGGGTAGGTGAGCCCATGACTTCTGCAGTTGGTTGGGTAGGATTTGCACGGCCTCTACTATGTCAGTACGGTGATTCGGACTACCCACACGGTTATGGCCACGATCGTGTGCTAGACCGTGTGGTTTGGGACTCTGCATTTTATTCAATTTATTGAATTCTAAAAGAGAAAATAAAGATAAGAATAAAACTAAAACTACAAAATAGAAATTATTGTTAGTACTCGGGTTGCCTCCCGAAAAGTGCTCGTTTATAGTCTTAAGCTAGACTCTTGAAAAAATTTCAGGGAGGTTTAAAGGTTTGAACATCTTCCCTCATGCTTGTAGTTATATTTTCACGACAAAGTTCAAGTCGGGAAGCGTTTACCTTGGAGGTGTCGTATGTTGAGTTGCTTACCTCGACTATTTCGTGTGGGAAAATATTGTGTACCTTAAGAATAATTTCTCCCTTTGGTTTCACGTCTGTTGAAGAGATGTAGGGATCTGCTTTGTCTAACAGTACCTGGTCTCCTATTTTGTAGTGGTTTAATGTTCCTACGAGCTCTTCTTGTGGTTCCCCTGGTTTTACTTCGTGCGGTTCTTCTTTGACTTGTGTCCTCTGCTCTTTAAACTTGTCAATCCTAAGGTCTTGTCCCTTGTAGGATTCTTCTTTATTGTTTTGGTACTTATGGGTCTGTTCAGAGTTGTCTTTATGTGGCGTTTCCTGCGATGAAAGTTGAACAATTTGATTATCTATTGAAGTGATTTTCTTACCTTCATCATCTGTTGTTCTGGCCGAGTCGAGAGCTTGAAGCTTAATCAATTCATCTCCTACGCGAAGTATGAGTTCACCTGTGGCAATGTCAATTTTAGTTCTAGCATTTGCTAGGAAAGGTCTTCCTAGAATTAAGGGGACTGAATTATCCTCATCCATGTCCAAAACAACAAAATCTACTAGGAAAACAAATTTATCGATTTTTACAAAAATGTCTTCAATAATGTCTCTAGGAATTCTAATAGTTTCATCAGCTAGTTGAATACTCATCCTAGTTTGTTTGGGCTTCCCTAGACCTAGTCGTTTAAACAATGCATAATGCATGACATTTATACTTGCCCCTAGATCAACTAACGCATTATCAATAGTTAAACTACCAAATAAGCATGGAATCGTAAAATTCCCTAGATCTTTTAGTTTTTGTGGTAGTCTATTCTGTAATATTACCGAGCATGTTGCGTTTAGTTCCACGTGGAGCTCTTCGTCTATTTTGCATTTGTTTGTCAAGAGTTACCTTAAAAATTTCCTCGCATCTGGCATCTGGAAAAGAGCTTCAAGAAGGGGTAAGTTAATATGTAATTTCTTTAAAAGTTTAAGAAACTTACTGAACTGTTCCTTTGAATCATCTCCCTTCGATGCTTCGGGATAAGTTATGCAAGGTTTGTATTCCTTGATTATTGGTTTTGGCTTTTCGTGTGCTACCTCTATTTTACCTTTTTCTTTATTGGTTTCTTGTCTGTGGTGGGCTCATCTACCTTTATACCCTCTTGAGCTGTGATGGCTTGGATCTGTTCTTTTGGGTTTATTTCTGTGTTGCTTGGTAGACGTCCTTGTTGATGTTCAGAAATCAGCTTTGTGAGACTTCCCACTATCCTAGTATGTTCTCCAACTTTGTTCTCGATCCCTTTGATCGATTTTTGTTGTTCATCAAGTGCTACTTTAGTCTTTTGGAAATGAGAATCTATGGCAACCATGAATTTCGTCAGCATCTCTTCGAGGTTTGATTGCTTCTCTTGTGGATATGGCTGATTTTGATAATTTGGAGGAGGTTGCTGCCTTTGATTTCTTTGTCCTCCCCACGAAAAATTTGGGTGGTTCCTCCAACCTGCGTTATAAGTGTTACTATAAGGATTATTATTGGATCTGAAATTGTTACCTATATAGTTTGTCTGCTCATGTTCTGCTCCTGGTTGGTAGGGTGGGTACTCAGGATTTGCCACATTCCCACCCGCTTTGCATTGCATTATTGGATGTACCTGCGAAGAACATAAATTATCAAGCTTTTTATTCATCATCTCCACCTATGTTGACAGCATTGTTACTGCGTCTATGGTAAAAACTTCGGCTGATTTTGTCGGTTTGGCCCTTGTGATTTACCATTGATAGGTATTCAATGACATCTTTTTAATAAAGTCGTAAGCCACTTCAGGAGTTTTGTTATTCAAAGTTCCACTGGCTGATGAGTCAATCATTTGCCTCATTGAAGGATTCACACCGTTGTAAAAAGTTTGGACTTGAAGCCACAAAGGTAATCCGTGGTGTGGACATCTTCTTAGGAGATCCTTATTTCTGTCCCATGCATCATATAATGTTTCTACGTCATTCTGCACAAAAGAAGATATGTCATTCCTAAATTTGGCCATTTTGGCTGGTGAAAAGTATTTTAAAAGAAAATTTTCGGTCATTTGATCCCATGTGGTGATTGACCCTCGTGGTAACGAGTTCAACCACTGCTTGGCTTTATTCCTTACTGAGAAGGGAAATAACTGAAGAAGAATGGCATCATCAAAAACGCCATTATTTTGAAGGTATCACAGAACTCTAAGAAATTAGCTATATGAGTATTTGGGTCTTCGTCCTGCAAACCATCAAATTGAACAAACTGTTGAATCATTTGTATTGTATTAGGCTTTAATTCAAAATTATTAGCCGCTATAGCAGGCCTAACAATACAAGATTCTGCTCCTGTCAAATTAGGTTTAGCATAATCATACATAGTACGCGGAGCATTCTGTTCTTGCACATTTGGCGGTGGATTGTTTTCTTCCATCCCTTCAGTAGGATTGGATCTGTCTTGTTGTTCTTCTCTTTGGTAGTCTAGAGCTCGTCTAGTTTCTCTACGATTTTTGCGAGCGGTAGCTTCAATATCACTTTCGTACGCTAAAGGTCCTATCAGGTTCCTTCTAGTCATAAACTAGAGGTACATGCTAGGAGAAGAAAGAAAAAATTTTAGTGTAAATAAAAATTTAATCTAAACTAAAAATAAAAGTAAATTGAGAAAATAATAAAATAATGGCTAAAGTAATAGAAATAGAGATTTCTTAATATTTTAGTGTTCCCCGGCAACGATGCCAAAAACTTGATCGTGTCAAACAATCGAATTTTAATATTTATAAAGAATGATCGAACCTGTAGACTAACTATGACAACAATTGAGGCAAGTGCACCTATCGAACAATAGTATAGTTTAGGCAAGATTATTTTATCGAACCCAAAGGAACCTAAAAGTACTACTACTCACTTTCTTTCTATTATTTAGCCTAAAATATGGAGTGATTGGGTTATGAAACTAATGAAAAAAAACTAAACTAGATGCAAAGACAAAAGAATGAAACTTTGGGGAAAAGACTGTGGAAAAACTCAGTTGATTACGACGATACCCTCATGAAGAATCCACCAATGACTTCTCTTGTTATCTAACTTTTAATTCATATGACTTCTTTACTTAGCTTGATCCGTGAGACTCCCTGACATATATTAAACCCTCTCTCAGGTGAATAACATCTAGCCTTAGGTTAATTAGTTGAACTCTCATTCTCTTATAATAACCCCCTTAGGAAGCAGTAAATCGATCAATTGACTCTCATATTAGGTTTCCCCCTAATCCGACAAAATCTCGTCACCCTATCTCTAGGCGTGCGATCAACTCCGCTTAATTATGCTAGATCTACTCTTAGTCAGGGTTTATTCCTCCTCCACCAAAACATATTAGATTAAATTAAGCAACATAATTAAGAAAAAACTAAGTACTTATCATTTAATTTAGAAATCAAATAACAAAATCCATCATAGGTTTCATCCCCTTCAGCTATCTGAAGGGTTTAGTTCATAACAAAATAAGAAAACATCTCAGGAGAAAAAATGAAACAATACATAAGAAATCCCTAAAACCCTCTGAATGAATTGAAGGAGAGATTTTCCGTCTTGAGTAGAACTCTAGCTTCTTGAGATGGATCAATCCTCGAGTAATCTCCTGAATAAAAGCTCTGACAGAAAATTCTGCCTAAAAACTCCCTTTTAAAACGGCTACCTTGGGTTGTTTATATAGGCTCCTTAGATGCTTTACTTGGCTCCACTGGTTTATCGCGAACAGTCTTATGTTTAATAGTTCTAAAAAGTGGTTCTTTCGAATTATACATACACACAGTCTCAAGTCTATTCATCCAATCATCATCATTCATGAACTTGCGTTCATCACAGAAAAGTGTTTTGGTTTCATTGTTGTTGTTCTCCATTACCCAAGGGTATTTTCGTAATTTGTCTTATAGGAGTATTTTGGTAATTTTCCAAATCAGGGTATTTGAAAATTTTGCAAAATAGAGATTTTTGATATTTTTGCAAAATAAGAATACTTGATAAGAAGTTTCAAGGGTAATATGGTAATTTTATAAACTGAGGGTATTTTTGTAATTTTACAAACCGGGGTATTTCGATAATTTTGCAAAATATGGTTCCAGGTGGTTTTCAAAATAAGGGGTATTTTGGAAATTTTTAATTCGGGGGTACTTTGGAAACTTTCCTTACTGAGGGTATTTTGGTGATTCGAATAGGTCAGGGGTAATTTGGTCAATTTGTAAATCAGGGGTATTTTGGTCATTTTTTAATCAAGGGTTCTTTGGAAATTTCGAAACCAAGGTTTGATTCAAGGATTATTCAAAACAAGGTGATTGGTCCCTTTCGGGTTTTAATTATGGATTTTAGCCTGTGATTAAGTCCCCTTGGTTAGGGTGACCCGTCACTACGCACCAGGTAAGATTCGAGCGGAGAGGATGTGAGTCACTAGGATCGCTTAAATACCGTGCTCCCCTAAATCCAATCCTAGACATGCTTTTGTTTGCTACACCCTTATCTCGGTGACTCGATCCACGTGTTTGTTTAGTTAGACTTTAAATTTTATGTATCCGGTGTTGGGGTAGACTAATCCTAGGGTTCAATAATTCCTAATCTACTAATCTACGTCCCTATAACTCCCACATCCAAATCACACAAGGGTTAGGGGTACTTACCTGGTGGACCTCGGGCCGGATGATTCGAGTGCAATGCTCCACAAAACCCTTTTTCCTGAAAACTTTCTTTGACCCACTAAAACATAAAATGAAAACGATTATGGGCCTCAAAAATCCATAGGCCGAGTGTAGAAACTGGGCTCTATACCAATTTGTAATGCTCCAAACCCAGATCCAAAACACTATGGCCAAATTCGGAATGCTACTGAAAAAAACTTTAGGTTGAGAAACAATTTGAAGTTCGGAGTTAATTGGAAACGAGTTTTTTTTATTAAAATTTCTTAAAAAACCGAGTAAAAACCTTTAACAAGTTATTAAGATATAAAATCGTCATAATTTGAAACTTTGTTTGCAACTAATAATCCAGGTCTAGTCTAACATAACCACACTGAAACCCAAAATAATTGAAAGGCCTTATTACATTAAAACATCCCAAATAAACTGAAATTAAAAGTAAAGTCTTTAAGTATAGAAACTGTGTTTGCATGGCCATCTCGAATCCCATCCAACCCGGTCCAACATCACGAATCACCTTCATTGTTTGGTAAAATTTAGGTGAGTCAACAGACTCAGTGTGTAATTAGTCCCCAGATTTTCACATATGGGCTTGGCCCAAAACCACATCAATCCACATTAGCAGAGATTAATACAAAATGCACCCAACCCGACCTAGGGTCCTTCCTCTACACACCTTCGTATCCAACCACCACACACAGGGTCCATCCTCTACACACCTTCGTATCCAACCACCACGCACCAGGGGATTACTAAATCGACCGTCCAACCTCTACACATTAATTCGACAAATCATGCCATCCACCAAGTGGTCGAGCTACTGGTCCACGTGACCAAGTCATAATTTAATCCACAATGTGACCTCAGTCAACGTCAATCCACGATGAGGCACACAGCCATCACCAACCACGATATGGCACAAAGTCGATACCAACCATGATGAGGCACTGAGCCGATCATCAATCCATGTGAGGCTCATAGCCATCACTATACCACGTACATAATGTACACCCTGTCCTTCTTTCATATATACAATCCCACCCCATGCACATGCAACATACGATAGTGTCATGATGAATAATGCATGAACATGTTATTCGGCATACCACACATATATACACCAATAACCACAATTTTATCAGATTTAATACTGACCTGATTATCGACATACCCACTCAAGGGTACCCATCTCATTATTTCCACTACATTAATCAACATACACATAACACATACAAACATAACATACAACCGGGAAATTATTGGTTAATCACACACCTTTTAGCAAAAGTCGCCTAAACCCAAACCTTGTATCCTACACGATTGCACCTTGCGATTTGTTGAACTCCCTCCTACACAACTATGTTAGAATCGGCTCTTACATAAATGAGCAAAAGTACGTCCTTCAGCCTACCACAATCATCATCTTACCTTAATTGATTGAATCCCGGAATCACACGTTTGAACCTACAGTCTGCCGAAATCCCTAAATGGAGCCATATTAGTTTCGGCCTCAAACTTAAAGACATAGAAAATATGTGACCCCTTGGCCGAATACTTCCACTTCCTTACCTTAAGTAATCGAACCCAAGAGGCTCCTTTAATGCTCCTTCACGTTGGCTACATACAAAAGAAACACATATTATGACACTATGAATATTTGGCCATCCCTAAAACCAAGGCTTAACCACTTGATTTCGGCACACCCATGAAAAGAACCCAAAACCGATTGTTAAGGAAGAAAATACTTACCACTATACGTTGCTTGCAAAGACTAAAAAAGAGTAGTCGACGGCACTACTCCCATAGATTCGGCCCTAACAAATCGTCTAAGGAAAAGGAGAATTTCGGGAATGATGATGGTTTGAAAGATCAATGAAAAGAAGAAGAAAAGAATCAAATCACTGCTTTCGGCTTTTAAGACCAAAGAGAGAAGGTTTCGGCTAAAGGCAAGAATGTTTCGGTTTTGAAGACTTGCGACAAAGAAGAGAGAATAAGGGCACCTTGAGATTCAGCTATGGCTCTTAATGAAAATGGGAGAATGAGTACCTACAAGGTTCGGCTAAGCCTTTCAAATGGGGATGGAATATTCGACCACAAGAGGAAAATATGTGGAATTGAAGTTGAAAGAAAGGAAAAAGAATAAGAAGAAAAAGTTAGAAGAATTTCAGCAAGGAGACTAAAGGAGAAAGAAAAAGATGGATACACACTAAAAGATAATTTCGGCACTTATCCCCCTACATGACCGAATTTGCCACCAAAAGAACCCCTTGGCTGGCCAACTCTTCATCCCTTATCAAATCCCACCTTTTTCTCTTATTTTTCCTCTCTACCTCTCATTTAAAGAATTTGAATGAGTCCAGCCTTCATCCACTCTCTTTAGCCAAATTTTGAATGAGTTTGACTAAGCCAAAAGCTCATCCACTAATGTCCCAATGCCGTCCCCCCTCTACTGACACAAAAAAAAAATAAAATAAAACCACACTCTCTTGTTATCTGCGTGACTCGAACCTCCTCCCCTGGCACCCCTAGCTGATGCAACCTTTTCTGCACCTTAGGTGGCTCCCCTTGCCACTTTACTACTTGATTTCTTGTGTCTAAAACCCCACACAATTTTCCTTAAGGCCTCACTTGCCTAGCTCCCCTTTTTAGACCTAAAACCCAATATTTTTTCTAAGGCATTCTCCTACATCCTAGGGTTCCCAAAACCCTTAAAACACACTCAAACCACACATAGGCACACTATCACACAAATACCAATTTAATTGCATGACCCACAAATCTAAGATATTGCAATCCGCCCATTTTATTCTGGTGAGATCTGATTACTCACTCGATAAGTTAGTTGAGCTTTACATTTTTGATATTGTGAGATTGCACGAGGTGCCACTATCTATTGTGTCTGATAGAGATTCGAGATTTACTTCACTGTTCTAGAAGAAACTACAAGAAGCTTTAGGCAGAAAATTGCATTTCAGTATTACTTTTCATCCACAAACGGATGGTCAGTCTGAACAGATTATTCAGATTCTAGAGGATATGTTGAGATGTTGTATTCTTGAGTGTAATGGTACGTGGGAACAATACCTGCCATTGATTAAATGTGTATAATAATAGTTTTCAGTTGAGTATCAAAATGGCACCTTATGAAGCTTTGTATGGATGCAAATGTTGAACACCTCTGTATTGGACTAAGCTCAGTGAAAATAAGTTGCACGGGGTGATAAAAGATATTGAAAATAAAGTAAAAGTAATCTGTGATAGTCTAAAATCAGCATCTGATCGTCAAAAGTCTTATGCGGACTTGAAACGAAAAGAGATTGAATTTGAGATCAGTGACAAAGTGTTTTAGAAACTATCTCCGTGGAAGAAAGTACTCTGATTCGAACGTAAAGGCAAGTTAAGTCTTAGGTTTATCGGACCTTATGAGATTATCGAGCGTGTTGGGCCAGTTGCATACAAATTGTTGTTGCCACCGGAGCTAGAAAAGATTCATAATGTAATTCATGTATTGATGCTCCATAGATACCGATCGATTCCGTCACATGTGATTACTCCGTCTGAGATTAAAATCCTATCTGATATGACATACGAGGAAGAACAGATCCATGTCCAAGCTCGTGAAGTGAAAGAGTTAAAAAACAAGAAAATTTCATTAGTAAAAGTGTTGTGGCATCGACATGGAATGGAAGAGGCTACGTAGGAGCCTGAATATTCAATGAGACACCAATATTCAAATCTATTTAACGGTAAGATTTTCAGGACAAAAATCCCTAAGGGGGAGAATTGTAACAGTTCGGTTTAGACCCTAGCCAGAACAGTGGTTTCGGGACAACAAATCTGAGTCAGTGAAATATTTTAATATTATTTTCTGTGCCATTGATGGGTGATTAAGCATGTGTTAAATTTCCGTAAGTTAATTTGTTCATTTGTATGCTTAATTCGAGAAAAGGGCTTAATCGCATAAAATGAAAAATTGATGGTAAAATGTGGAAGTATCAAATGGTAGATGTCTTTATAATTTGGAGCCCTTAAATAGAAATTTGGCCACTCTTAAGAATAGTGGATGGTGGATGGACAAGCATTTACATAGTTTAAATGTTTTATATGATTAATTGAAAGGTTAATATTATAAATTGGCATTAATATGTATATTAAATAAAACAAACATATGAAAGATGATGGTTATCATCTTTTAGTGTCGAAATTAGAAAAGAAAAAGAAGAAGATATACAAGTTAGGGTTAGGCCATTTGAGGGCTTAAATTCAAGATATGTTTTCGATCGATTTTTGATAATTTCAACGTTTTTGTAATCGTTGCTTCGAATGCTTTAAAACCCATGTCTTAATTTTGCAAATTGGTGATGTTTATGAGATGTGTCATATGAAATGGTGAGCTTTGTGATGAGTTTAGGTGTTAAATGAACATGTATTATTATTGAATTTTTGATGAATTTAGCTAATTAGGGCTAATTGTGAAAATAGCATTTAGAGGGACTAAATTGTAAAATAAATGAAATGTTTGGACTTGTGTGAGATACATGAGTATTCGATTGAGCATGGGTATATGGTGATTTTGTATATTTGATGTTTTATGAATTAGGGACTAAATTGTCCAAATATGGAAATATGAGGGCTAATTTACAAATTACCCTAAATGTATGTTTTTGGATTGAATTGAATAAGTTGATGAATGAAAGGGTTAAATTTGAATATGCATCGATTAAGAACCGAAGAAAACGGACTTAAATCACGGGAAAGCGAAGGTAGTAGAATAATCGAGTCCGAACGAATATTCTAATCAGAGGTAAGTCGATATACAAATAGATATATTTGTATTGTGTATGTTCATATGACTATTGATAATGATGAATGCATATGAGATGTTGTATATATATGAATTCTGAGATAAGATCGACATAGTGTTAGCATCCGTGAAGTCTCGTTCGAACCTATGAATAGATAGGATTAACTATGTCATGACATAGGTGTTTGTTATGTGATATCATGTAAGACCACGTCTGGAACGTTGGCATTGATTTGAGATTTCGTGTAAGACCATGTCTGGGACGTTGGAATCGATATGAGACTTACGTGTAAGACCACATCTGGACGTTGGCATCGATATGAGATTTTGTAAGACCATGTCCGGGACATTGGCATCTTAATGATTCGTGTAAGTCCCTGTCTGGGACAGTGGCATCGATATCTGATTACATGTAAGACTAGGTCTAGGACATTGGCATTGTACGACTATTTTGAGCACTCTGAGTATCCTATTAGATTTCGAATGGTTCAACGAGCAACTCCGAGATATAAACGACTATGTGAATTGTACATCCGTTTCAGGTACGTTTGATGTATACACTAAGTGTGTTCGAAAGATAAGTGTCTATATGAACTTACTGAGATCAATATGTGTAGTGAAATGAGGAGATAATAAGTGAATATATTATTGCATGAACTTTGTGTAGATGTGATATTCGAGTTGAAGAATGTGGTAAGACTTGGCTAAGCAAATGAGCCAAAGAAAATATGTGATGAAAATGCCATGTGAACCAATAATATCATTGTATCAATATAGTTATATGCATTTTATGCTAAATTTATTTTATATGGATTACTATGCTTTTGAAAGCTTACTCTGTGTGTGTGTTTCTCTGTTTTATAGATTGTCAGCTCGAGGACCGTCGAGGATCGTCATCACACTGCACAAACTCTTTTTGGTACCTTTGAAATATGTATATATCTAAATATGGCATGTATAGGCTAGTCATATTGGAATAAGTTTGAGTTAGATGTGGCTAGTTTAATGTTGATATTATGCATTTGTAAATGTGGTATATGATGTTGATTTTGGTTTGATCCTATGGCTAATGAAATGGACAAGGCTACTGTAAGCATATGAGTGCATTATGAGTATGTATATTTTAGCCAAGGAATGATCAATTGAAAGGTAAATGTAGATGAATTATTCTTGAATGCATATGTGTTTTAGTTGTGCAAATTGGCATGTTTGAAAATGAGATTGGAGACAAAGCTTTGTTGATTAGTTTGATATGTTTTTGGGTATCAAATGTGCATAAAATGAATTGGTGTGTAGCTAGGAGAGATGAGCCTAGTGTAGGTGGCATTTTGACCTTGTAAGTGATCTATTTTGCATATACGGCCGTGGCACACGGGCGTGCCTAGTGACCGTGGGTATAAGTCAGTAGCTAACCTAAGTATTCATGGCCATGACATACGGGCGTGCTTGGTAGCCGTGTGAGTAAGTTAGTAACTAGCCTATGTGTACACGACCATGGCACATGGGCGTGTCTGATGGCTGTGTGGATAAGTCAGTATACATGCTCTGATTTGGCATGACCAAGATACGTGGTTATGTCTAGTAGCCATGGGTGGCACACGTCTTGCCCACACTAGCGTGTAGCCTCAATAACTTAGAAAAGTTTTAAATTTCCCAAAATTTTAGTATTTGTTCAGTTAGTCCTGACCCTATTTTAAAGTATGATTAAGGTCTCGTTGACCTATAAAAAAGGGACACTTTGATTGTGATTGATGAATTGTATTATGACATGTTTGTAAGATTTTCTGATCTATTCGATAATGCCTTTAACCTTAATCCAACGACAGATATAGGTTAGGCGTGTTACAAGTTCATCCTGAGTCGGGTAAAGAATTCATAATTTTTAGTGATGCATAGTTAAATGGCCTGGGTTGTGTTTTGATGCAGGAAGGCAAGGTTGTAGCTGATGCCTCGAGACATTTGAAGCCGTATGAAAATATTTATCCAATACGATCTAGAGTTAGTCGCGATAGTGTTCACATTGAGAATTTGGCGTCATTATTTGTTTGGTGAGAAATGTCATGTTTATATCAACCACAAAAGTTTGAAATATCTGATGACTCAGAAAGATTTGAATTTGGGACAGGAAGATGGTTAGAATTGCTAAAAGACTATGAATTAGTGATTGACTATCATCCGGGAAAGCAAATGTAGTTGCTGATGCTTTGAGCTGAAAGTCTTTATTTTCTTTATGTGCTTTGTACACACAATTAGCTTTGTCTGACGATGGTTCGATAGTAGTCGAGTTGAAAGCAAGACCGCTATTTCTACAGTAGATTTGTGAGGCTCAAAAATTTGATATTAAATTGCAAGCAAAATGAACTCAGTGTGAGTCGAATTCTGATTCAGAGTTTCGAATAGGGCGGATGAATGTTTGAATTTTTGAGGTAGAATTTGTGTATCGAGAAATCTCGGGCTTATTTAGAAGATTTTAAATGAAGCACACAATGGTTGTTCATCAGTACATCCGGGAAGCACGAAAATGTATAATGATTTGAAACAAATTTATTGGTGGCACGACATGAAACGTGTTATCTCAAAATTTGTTTCGAAATGTTTGATTTGTCAGCAAGTCAAAGCTGAGCATCAAGTGCCGTCAGGTTTATTACAGCCTATTATGATTCCTGAGTGGAAGTGGGATAGAGTAACAATGGATTTTGTATCATGTTTGCCCTTATCATTAAAAAAGAAAGATGTGATCTGGGTTGTTGTTGACAGATTGACGAAATCAGCTCATTTTATTCTGTTACATACAGATTTCTCACTTGATAAATTAGTTGAGCTGTATATTTTCGAAATTGTGAGATTACATGGTGTTCCCCTATCTATTGTTTCGGATAAAGATCCTAGATTTACTTCACGATTTTGAAAGAAATTGCAAGAAGCTTTGGGTTCAAAGTTGCATTTTAGCACTGCGTTTCATCCGCAAACAGATGGTCAATCTGAACAAGTTATTCAGATATTTGAGGATATGTTGCGTTGTTTCATTCTTGAGTTTGAAGGTAGTTGGGAGAAATATCTACCGCTGATAGAATTTTCTTACAATAATAGCTTCCAATCAAGTATTAAAAAGGCACCGTACGAGGCTCCATACGGTCGTAAATGTCGAACACCATTGTAATGGATTGAGCTTAGTGAGAACAAGATTCACGGGGTTGATCTGATTAGAAAAACTGAAGAAAAAGTGAAAGTAATTTGTGATAATTTGAAAGTAGCTCCGGATCGACAAAAATCGTATGTAGACTTGAAACAAAAAGATATTGAGTTCTAGATTGGGGATAAAATATTTTTGAAAGTGTCACCGGGGAAAAAATATTATGATTTGGTTGGAAAGGGAAATTGAGTCCGCGATTCATCAGACCGTATGAGATTACTGAGTGAGTTGGGCTAGTGGCATATCAACTATCTTCATCATCTAAGTTAGAGAAAATACATAATGTATTTCATGTGTCGATGCTATGACAATACCGATCCGACCCTTCACATGTCATTTCCCCGACCGAGGTTGAAATTCAATCTGATATGTCATATGCTGAAGAATCAATTTAAATTTTAGCTCGTGAGATAAAAAAGCAGAGAAATAAATTAATCACATTAGTAAAAGTATTATGGCATCGACACAGGGTTGCAGAAGCTACGTGGGAAACCTAGGAAGCTATACAAAAACAGTACCCAAACCTATTGACTGGTAAGATTTTTGGGGACAAAAATCCCTAAGGAGGGGAGAGTTGTAACAACCTATTTTTAGTCAAATCAGAATAGTGGTTTTGGGACCACAAATTTGAGGTCTAAATAATTATTTTATTAATATTTTAAGGTTTACAGCATGATTGAATGTATGTGTGACATTTTTGTTTAGAAATTTTATCGTATGATTGGTCAATTTGATAAAAAGGACTAAATCACGTAAGGTGTAAAATGCATGTTCTACTAGTTAAAGGTGTTAAATAGCTTTGGCTTTTGAATTTGGTGGCCTAAAATGGTAATTAGACCATTTCGTTGGTAAGTGGACAATATTGGACATTAAATGGATATTTTAAATGGTTTATCATTAAGGGTATATGTTAAATTGGTTAATAACATAAAATAAATAAAACAAAAATCTAATTAAAGGCACTCATTCTCATCTTTAACCAAAATTGAAGAAGAATAAAATAGCATTTTAGGGTTCATCATTCGGCTAAGGCAAATTGATGTAATTAGGTATGTGTTTTGTCCCCTTTTTAATGATTTTTATGTTTTTGTGATTGTTGCATCTAGTACTAGCTAGCCTAGGGACTAATTTGCAAAGTTGATAAAGATTTTGAATGTTGCCATTGATGAATATGTATGAGTTTTGATGTTTAATGATAGATTACAAACATTTGATATTAGTTAAACAAGTTTTGTTAAGTGATTTTTGGTGAAAATGCAAATTAGGGCCTGAATTGTGAAATGTGAGAAATGTGTAGTTAAAATGTGAAATAAATTTGAAATATGGGAAAATATGGACACTAGTGAAATTCAGCTATCATGAAATTGGATTAAATTTCATGAATTTGTGATTTTATGCAACAAGGACTAAATTGTGAAAAATGTGAAAGTTTAGGGGTAAAAGGGTAAATATGCCTTAAAGTATGTTTTGGACTAAATTGAATGAATAGATGATTGAATAAGTTAATTTTGAATACATTTATATCAAGAAAAGTGGAATTCAGATCTAGATCGGGGAAAAACAAAAATTATCGACTTAATGTCTCGATTTGTCGTTTTAGCATCCGAGGTAAGTTCGTACGTGATGGACATTGTTACAATTATGCTTTTAATGCTTTGATATTGTATAAATTGTATACACGAGACTACGATCATGTTCATGTTCAATGATAAATCGACTATGTTTAGCACTTAGTGTGCGATTCAAGATAGCTTCGGCTGTTTATGTCTCTTAGTGTGCGATTTAAAATACCTTCGGCTATATATGGCACTTAGTGTGTGAGATTGAGATAACTTAGGCTATGTAAGGTACTTAGCGTGCAGGATTATAATAGCTTTGGCTATGCGATGGCCCTTAGTGTGTGAAACATCAAGTATTCGACATTGTTATGATAAGGTATGGGTTTGTTAGGAATTTATACAGGTATGTACATGTAAGTATGAAGTTTAAATAGAAAAGGTTATGAATTTGCATATAAGCATATGAATAAGATTATTGAAGGTTTGATATTATCATGAATTATACATTAACTTGTTCAAATTGATGATTTCTGTTTTATAAATTGTTGAGTATATTTAGTACAAACTTATTAAGCTTTGCAGTTTACCTTGTTTGTTTTTCTCGTGTTTTATAGTGAATTCAAAGCTAGCTTAGATTCGGGGATTGTCAGAGACTACGTCACACTATCTAACCATCTACTTGGTTCTTTTGAGTTGTGTATATATGGTAAATGGCATGTATTGGCTTGAGTCATTTTGGTATGTTTGATGAACATGTATTTTGAGCCATTGAGTTGGCTTATGATAATGAATTTGATAATGTTTATAAATGTGTAAATGGTTCTATTTTAAGTTTGGTAATTGACCTATATTGTGTGGTTGAAGTTGAATCTATAATGCTAAATGATATTAGGTAATTTGGAAAGCTATGTGCTTGAGAATTGATGATTGATAATGTATGTATGTGATAAATCGTAAAAGTAACATATTTTAATCCCACATTTAGCATACTTTTGGATGATTTATTCCCTAAATTGTGTAAAAGGGTGATATTAATCCTTTCTTTTCATGTTTTATACTTAGGAAAGCACCTAGGGACGAAAAGAACAAGAAAGGGACTAAAACGGACCAATTGGGCCATATCACAAAATCAGAACGGCCTAGACTTAAGCCCACACGGCCGTGCCTCTTAAGAGAAGTCCGAACACAACCTAACCATGATTCACACGGTCGTGCCTCCATCAACAGACCCGAACATGGCCTGAAGTTGATTCACAGGCGTGTGCCATAGGCATGTCCCAGCCACGGCCAAGAGGAATTTCACTCAAATTTGGATACTTGAAGGCAAAGAAACACATTCCAAAGCCTATTTAAATACCCTAGTAGGAATTCTACTTGAACTAAGATACTTAGGGGCCAAGTAAGGCATCTCAAAGTCTATATAAACACCCAAGGGGGCAACTTAAAGGGGGAGTTTGGCAGAAGCCTTCTGCCAGGGCTTTTGTTCTGCGGTGAGTTAGGCAGTCAGCTAGGCCAAGGAGCCGAGCTAGAAGGCTAGATTTTTGGGAATCACTCGAAGATAGCCAGTTGATCCATATCAAGAAGTCGAAATTCTACTCAAGACGTCGGATTTCTCCTTCAATTCCTTCAGAGGTTTTAGGGATTTCTTATGTTTTTTTATCTTTTCTCTAGAGATGCTTTCTTTTATTGTTATGAACTAAACCCTTCAGATACCTGAAAGGGATGAAACCTAGATGAATCTTCTTATTGTTTTCTGAACTATATGATAAATACTTGATTTGTTCTTAATTATGTGTGCTTAATTCTTATGTTAATGTTTTCTGGATATTAATTCAAGTTAGATGTTTGTAATTGTAGGAGGAATAGACCTTACCTAAGAATAGATCTAGCCTAATTAAGCAGAGTCGTTTGCATGCCTAAAGATAGGGTGATGAGATTTTTTCGGATTAGGGTGAAACCTAATATGGGAATCCATAGTTCGATTTACTACTATTCTAGGGGTTATTAAGTGAGAAAGAGATTTCCATTAATTAACCTAGGGTTAGATGTTATTCACCTCGAGAGAGGGTTTAATATACATTAGGGAGTCTTACGGATCAAGTCAAATGAATAAATCGTATGGTTCAGTGTTAGATAATAAGTGAAGTCTAGGTGGATTCTTCCTAATGGTATCATCGTGATCAACTGAGTTTCTCTTCAAGTTATTTCCTAATTCATTCTTTTTTGTCTTTGCATCTTAGTTTAGTAATAAATTAGTTAATTAACCAATTCATTTAATATTTAGGCTAAATAATAGAAAGAAATTGAGTATTAGCACTTTTAGTTCCTTTGGGTTCGATAATCCGATCTTGCATAAGCTATACTACTGTTCGATAGGTGCACTTGCCTTAAGTCATTGTCAGAGTTAGTTTCCAGGTTCAATCATTCTCTTTATAAATTTTAAAACTTGACAATTTTAGACCGATCAGTATGGAATGATTTAGTTGATTAAATTGAATATGTGAATTAGGTATGAAATTAGATGATAAATTGTAGCATATTTGTAAATTATATTGATAGGAAAGAAAGGGTATGATTTGAACATTTGTTGATGTTTTTGTGTAGGTATGTGCAAAATGGGCTGGCAAAATGGCTTGGTAAATAGCCTATTTTTCCACATGGGCAGAGACACGGGCGTGTGTCTCAACCGTGTGTGACACATGGTCAAGTTACACTGTCGTGTGTCCCCTGGGTGTTGAAATTGAATTGAAGTCAGTATGCTTCACACGGTCTCACACACGGACGTGTGACTCGACATGTGGTACAACTTAGTATACCCCCTAATTGGCACACGGCCTAGCACACGGGCATGTCACTTGGCCGTGTTGCATAAGTCAGTATACCTTATAGTTTTGGCACGACCTAGCACACGGCCTGGCACACGGGCGTGTGTTGCCACTTCGAAGGGTACACGGGCTAGACAAATGGGCGTGTGATTGGTCGTGTGACCCAAGACAGTATGTATGCCCTGTTTTCACACGGCCTGAGATAAGGGCGTGTCTATTAGCCGTGTGAGGCATACGGCCTGTTCACACGAGCGTGTGACCTTTGTTTACAAGAAAAATTTTAAGTTTCTAAAATTATCGTATGGTATCGGTTTAGTCCCGACCCACTTTTACAGCATGTTTAGGACCTCGTCGGTCCTTATAAGGGACAATGTGATACTATTAATTATTTATGAGAATGAATGCTTATTATTGCATAAATGTATGCTATATGTGTTGTGAATTGATCGGTAATACCTCATAACCCTATTTCAGCATTGAATATGGGTGAGGTCTGTTACAATGTTAAACTAGGATCCCCAATGTGAATATTCAACAGAATACTAAATGCTCACAAAGTATAAAAGGATAGGTGATTATCAATGCATTAATTTGCAATGAATATCTTACCAAGCTTAATTTCTATATTTAATCCAAGACTTAAACATGTACATTAACCACGCCTTCCGATGATGGAAATGGAACACTATTAAGAACAAGTGGATTAAATGGAACACTAGACAAGGTGAATTATTTTATTATTTTGGCCAAGTGTGTATTGTC
Organism: Gossypium rotundifolium; assembly: GCA_025506655.1. NCBI lineage: Eukaryota > Viridiplantae > Streptophyta > Magnoliopsida > Malvales > Malvaceae > Gossypium > Gossypium rotundifolium. Next base: position 47,082,291 of record CP106722.1, read on the forward strand.
TCCCTTATGGATGAACCTTTTTTGTATATTTCCATAGATGATGGCTCATTATGGTTAATTTATAAAATATAGAAAGTTCTATAAATTGATTTTCTTAATAATTTGTTGTATGGGATCTTATTATTTGGAATAAGGTGATAAAAGAGCTTGGCAAATAGCCTTGTTCCTACCCACACGGGTAGGCACACGGGCATGTGTCTAGGCCGTGTCTGACACACGGTTAGTCCCATGGGTGTGTGACCACGCCGTGAGTCCCCTGCATGTTAGTTTTACAAGTCAATAAGCTTTGTAGTAAGCACACGGGCAGAGACACGACTGTGTGGAAGGCATGGCCATGGACATGGGCATGTACCCCGGCCATACGAAGTTTGCACCTTGAATTTGGAATTTAAATTGCCACACAGCTGAAGCACATGAGCGTGCGACAGGCCGTGTGATACAAGTCAATGTCGACCACCCGTGTCAAACACGGGCGTGTGAGATGACACACGGGCGTGTGGCTCCTGTTTAAGTAAAATTTTCCTAAGTGCATAAAAGTTTCCGAATCATCTCCAAAACCTTTTGGAAGATTGTTTAGGGCCTTGTAGGTCCATTATAAGGATATTAGAGGTGTGTATGGAAATTAGATAGCCCAAAGTTGTATTACCATGTAAGTTAAGTACGGTAACACCTCATATCCGGTTCGGCGTAAAACACGGGTAAGGGGTGTTATATGCACCTAGTGCTTTCATGGACTTGATGAACTGAGTATTTCATGAGTACTTGGATAGGTGTGTGATTGTGTTGATTGACGACATCCTAGTGTACTTCTAAACTGAAGAAGAGCACGACACCCATCTGCGAATTATATTGTAGATTCTGCGAGATAAGTAGTTGTTCAAAAAGTTCAATAAGTGTGTGTTTTGGCTAAAAGAAATTAAATTCTTTGGGAACATTATTTCAATTAAAGGGGTTTGTGTATACCCAAATAAGATCGAATCCATTGTGGAATGGAGATCACCGGGAATCGTGATTAAAGTGAGAAGCTTTTTAGGGCTCGCAGAGTGCTATCACAGGTTTTTTGAAGGGTTTGCCAGTATAGCGGACCTTTAAAATTGTTGATCCAGAATAAAGAGGAGTTTGCTTACACAAATCAAAGACAGAAAAGCTTCGATATGTTTAAGAAGATCCTCACCAAAGCACATGTGTTAACACAATTAGAACCGAGAAAGAAGTTGTGGTTTACAGTGAGGACTCTTATACAGGGCTTTGATGTGTATTGATGCAGGAAGGGAAAGTGGTGCTTATGCTTTCAAAGAACTGAAGGTTCACGATCGTAACTACCTAACCCATAACTTGGAGATGATAGCAGTGGTGTTCACACTGAAGATTTGGCGACACTACCTATCTAGTGAAAAGTATACCATCTACATTGATCACAAAAGTCTCAAGTATTTACTGTCACAAAAAGAATTAAATCTACGACAAAGAAGGTGGATCGAGCTACTAAAGGACTACAACACCTTTGTAAGGAAAATGTTGTAGCAGATCTTTGGAGTAGGAAGCCTCTAAGTGAACGTCGAGTTATGTTCACGTAGGTAAGTGTGACGAGTGTTGGAGGACTGCTCGCAGGATTGAAAGTAATACTAGTAAATTAAGGCGAAGTAAGTTATTGATGAAGAGTTGGCGAAGAGGGTTTGCTCAGTGGAATAAGGAGTCTGAGGCGACTTTGCACTTAACGATGAAAGAGTGCTCTATTTTCGTGGAAGGATTTGTGTGCCTAGTGATGAAGAGCTTAAGGAGGCACACAATAGTCCTTATGTGATGCACCCAGATAGTAATAAGATATATCATGACCTTTGTGAATTGTATCAGTCGCCTAGTTTGAAGTGAGTTGTTCCATAATTTGTAGCGAATTGCTTAACTTGTCAGAAGGTCAAATTCGAGCATCAATTTCCTTTGGGAATGTTACAGCCACTCAAAATACTTGAGTGGAAGTAGGAAAGAATCACCAAAGATTTTTTGATTCGGTTTCCAGTGATTGTGACCAAGAAGGACGCAGTTTGGGTAATTGTGGATCGCCTTGCGAAGTGTGCACACTTTTTTAGCTGTTCCAATGAGCTAGTATTTGCAAAGGCTCACCAAGATTTATGTTTCCAAAATAGTTCGATTACATGGCATGGAAATTTTTATAATTTCAGACTGAGATCAAAGATTTATATTGCAATTTTGGAAGAGTTTGTAAGGAGTTTTGGGTTTGAAGCTTCAATTCAGTACTCTTATCATCCTCAAACATATGGCCAATCTAAGAGTGTAATACAAGTGTTGGAATACATGCTGCGAAGCTGTATTTTGGAGTTCACGGGAAGTTGGGAATGACACTATAACAATAGTTATCAGGCAAGCATTCAAATGACACCCTTGGAAGCACTATATTGAAGGATGTGTTGAACACCTCTATGTTAGGCTGAGTTAAATGAGAAGAAAATTGTTTGACCTGAATTGGTTCATGAAACAGGGGATAAGATGAAATTCATTTGTGAAAGGCTTAAGGCTGCTTCAGACAAACAAAATTCTTACGCTGATTTGAAACAACGAGACATTGAGTACCAAGTGGGCGAGCTTGTGTTTTTGAAGGTCTCACAATGGAAGAAGGTCTTAAGGTTTGGGCGTAAAGGCAATCTAAGCCCAAGATTTATTGGTCCTTATAAAGTAGTGGAAATAGTTGGTCATCTAGCCTATCGGTTCAAGTTACCTAGCAAAATTGACAAGATACATGATATTCTCCAAGTGTCTATGCTAAAGAGGTATCGCACAAACCTATATTATGTAGTAGCAGTAGATGAAGTAGAAGTGCAAGAAGCTAGAATACAGTCTTGATCAAATACAAAAGGTGTTTCCTTCGAAGAAATTCGATTCAACGGTTTAGATATATGAGCAACTTTTGTTATAAATCTTTTATAAAACCTAGCATGTAACAGCCCGACTTAGGGCCTAGTCGGAATAGTGGTGCGAGACCAAAAATTTGAAGTAGAAACATAAGTTTTATGATTTCTATGAGGCTTATGAGGTGATTTCATGATTGTGTAACAATCTCATGAAGAAATTTTATTAATTAGTGATTAAATTGTCCATTAGAACTAAATTGCAAAGAGTAGAAAATATGAGATTCTAGAAGATTCAAGTATGAAATAGAATTATAAAAATTACTAGAGGTCCTAATTTAGCAATTAGAGCATTATATTTGATGATGGACAAAAATGGACATGGGAAGGAAAAATCTCAAGGAAGGATCATTAAGAGCATTTTTGTCATTTGGTAAATAAAAGATTAAAATGGGAAAAGAAGTCAAAATTGTGTCCATCTTCTGCAAGCTTGGCCAAAAATCAAAAGAGCACCATAGCTAGGGTTTCTTCAACTTTCAAGCTTGATAGTAAGTGCATCCTAGCCCTGTTTTTAATGTTCTTTGTACTTTTGAGACCCTCGTAGCTCGGTTTAGCTATTTCTACCTATACTTTGAGCTAGGGTTTATGTTCAAAAATTTATCCATGTATGAGATGTATGTATTTTGATGTTTTATGGAAGAATATGAAATTTTGATGTATGATAAACATCTTTTTCTAAGTGATTTTTATGAAAAATGCATCAAAAGACTATGTAACGGCTCGATTTAAGGGCTAGACTGAACAATGATCTCGGGATCACTAATCCACGATTAGAGAAATTTATTTTCATGATATTTTGTGAATTAGATTATGTTTGTGTAAGTACCTAAGAATTTTGGTACTTTAATTTTAGCGATTTCATGTTTAATCGAGAAAAAGGACTAAATCGCATAAAGTGTAAAAGTTCCAATATATAGGCTAAAGGTACCAAATAGCCATAGATTGTTAATTTGAGGTCTTTAAAAGGCAATTTAGCCCTTTGAAAAGGCTTGGCCAGCCATAGACTAGCATAGGAGACAAATTTGTCAATGTTGGTCAAAGTTGGTCATAGTAGGTGAACTAATTGATAGTTTAATATTAGAATAAGGAGAGAAAAGATATCATCTTTTCTCCTTCTCTCTTCCACCAAAAATTAGTAGCAAATAGGGGAATAAAGCTTCAAAAATTTCTGCACAATCATCTCTTCACAAAGTCAGAAGAATCGAGAATCTGCTGCGATCGGGGAAAGAACAAATTCTCGGACTACACCGTCGAGTTAGCTCATTTTGATATCGAGGTAAGTTTGTATGTGATTAATACAACATTTGTGTTAGCATAATTGAGAATGCTTGGCATCATATTGATGCATGATACTCTACTAAGTTGATGTTGAATATGATGTTGAAGTCCTAGTGGACTATAATGAATATGAAAATGCTATCATCGAGATGAGAAATGGGTAGGGTCCGTATAAGATCATGTCCGGGGCATGGCCTCGGCACCAAGTTGAGATCCCGTATAAGACCATATCCAGGATATGGCTTCGGTAATAAATATAAAAATTGTATAAGAACATATCCGGGATATGGCATCGATACTTGTTGTGAAAGTCCATATAAGACCATATCCGGGATATGGCATTGTCATTTAGAAGTGATTACATGTAAAACCACCTCGGGGATGTGGCATTGCCTTCGGACCTACATGAATGGCAATGAATATGTGTCTTTGACTATCCCTATTGATTAATGGGATAAGTAGATGAGTTTAGAAGTAGAAATGAGAATTGTACTAAAGTAATGTGAATGAGTGAATACAGGTACTCGTGAATGAGTCACGAAGAAACGATTACAATGTGTGGCACGGTATGTGCTAAATAAGGGAAACTGTAAGTAAGTATGGCAAGAAGCCTATGAATTATGTATAGTTAGTTAATGCCATGGATGGATTATATTATGAGCCTATTGTTGCTATTTATTTCCTTGCAAACTTACTAAGCTCTATGCTTACCCATTTTATTGCCCTTTTTCCTTAAAGTTCTATAACACCCGTAACCCGTATCCATCGTTGGATTAGGGTTAAAGGCATTACTGAACAGATTGAAAACATTTACAGATATTACATTCAATCATTCATCAATTACAATAAAAGTGTCCCTTAAATAGGTTAACGAGATCTAAATCATGCTTTAAAGTAGGGCCGGACTAGGCTAAACACTTACGAAAATTCTCAAAAATTTAAAACTTTTCTAAGTTATGCAGGACACACGACCATGTGGGCAGGCCGTGTGTCTTCCATGGACACCAGACACTCCCATGTGTCTTGGTCATGCCGAATCAAGGCATGTATACTGACTTTTCCACATGGCCACTAGGCACGCCCGTATACCATGGCCATGTACTCTTAGGCCATATACTGACTAAATCACACGGCTACCAGGCACGCCCGTGTGCCATGGCCGTGCACTCTTAGCTAGATACTGCCATTTTTCCACAACCATTAGGCACGCCCGTGTGCCATAGTCGTGTAGGCAAAACAAGCCATTGTCAATGCCATAATGCCATCCTTATAAGAGTCATTCTCTACAATCAAATTACCAAATCATTTCATGCATAAATTTGCAACAAAACATATCAAATAATCATTAATTCTTCACATACAATTGCAACTTTAACCATGCCAATTTGTACAACTAACACATATGCAATTAAGCATAATTCATCAATCTTATTCATTCATATATCCATTCATTTGATCAAGTAAACACATTCATGGAGTATTCTTATGCTTACAAAATCTTTAACCATTTCGTAAGCTATCTAGCCATGCCAAAACATAAATCATTTTCATATTTGCTCAAGCATATTACCAATAGTAATCTAACCACATCTCATGGCTATTATACACATTTTAGACATAACCAAGATGACTAGCCTATACATGCCATATCTAACTATACACATATTCTAAAAGTACCAAAATAGGTTGAATAGTGTGATGATGATCCTCGACGGTCCTCGAGCCTTCAGTAGCTTTGATGATCTATAAAACAAAGCAAATACACATAGAGTAAGCTTTCAAAAGCTTAGTAAGCCATATACAAATAACCAGAATATACAATGCATATAACCAAATTAATACATTGGTACTTATAATTCTCATAACCAATTCATCACATGATCTTTGACACATTTACTTACATAAAGCCTGCCACAACTTCTATTCACATATCATATGTGTACTTAGCTTATTCAAGCATAATTTCACATATCATCTCACTTTAGTAAGTTCATGCAGATACTTACATTTCATACACACCTTGTGTACTTATCAAACATACCTGAAATGAATTTACATTCACGTAATCATTCATAGCTTGGAACTACCAGTTGAACCGTTCAGAATCTAATAGGATATATAAAATACTCAGAATAGTCGTAAAATGCTAACATCCAAGACAAGGTCTTACATGTATTCAAATATCGATGCAACTATCCTAGATAGGGTCTTACACAAGTTAATACGATGCTAATGTCCCGGACATGATCTTATACGTAAATCTCATATCGATGCCAACGTCCCAAACGTGGTCTTACACGAACTCTCGAATGAATGCCAACGTCCTAGACGTGGCCTTACATGATAAAACAGAACAGACACCTATGTCATGACATAACTAATCCTATCTATTCATAAGTTTATGCGGGACTTCTCAGACATTGTCACTATGTCGATCTTATCTCCGAATTCATGTACACATCCTCTCGTAAACATTCACTATTATCAATAATAACATGAACATACATAATTCAATACAAATACGTTTATTTGCATAATGACTTACCTCGAATTCGGATATTCGTTTGGACTCGATTATCCAACTACTTTCGCTTTCCTACGATCTAATTTTGTTTTATTTGGCTCTTGATCTATACATAATCAAATGTTGTAACATCCTGGATTTTGGGGCTTCATTTTAATATGCGTTAGGTGTGTATGCTATGCTTTGTTATTGGTTGAATGAGTTTAGGGGTCCCGGGAAGGCTGAGGTTAAGCTTGAGCCTTGCTGAAAATTTTTGTTTTAGGCACTTTAAGGGAAAGCTGGCTGGGGTAGGCTTTATAAGGTATTGTTTGTGGCTAGTTGACACAAGTAAGGAGGTGGTAGGGTGGCAAGGAGGCGCTACCTTGTGTGCTTGAAGGGACGCCACAAGAAGGGGAGAGTAGGTTTGAGTTGCATGGAATGCATTTTGGGATTTATTTTTGGCGTTAGGAGGGGAGGTGGTGGAGTTCTGCTAGGGCACTTCATGGAGGGAGTTTTGAAAGGGTAAAACAATTTGAATGGGACGCCATGAGAGAAAGGTGGGATTTGACTTGTTCAAATGGATTCAAATGGATGGTTGAGAGGTGATGGGGGAGTTGAAGAAGTCAAGCAGTTTGAATGGGTGAATGTGAGTGATTGTAGGAGGGAATCAAGGAGTGGTGGCTTGTTGGGGATTGTTGACCGAATGTTGAAGCTTAGTAAAGGTGTTGGCCGATTAGGGAACTTGTTTAGGGGGATGTTGGATTCGGGTTAGTAGTATCTAGGGGTGTGTCGAATTATGTTTAGGGCTTTTGGCTCATTTTTAGTTTTGTGGTTAGGAAGGTGGTGAGTGCCGAATTTTGGTAATCTTGAGAGCTCTTTCTTTCGATTCTCCTCTTGTTACCATATTTTCCTTTAAGCCAATATTGTCAAACAACTTTCATTCTTCTCTTTTCTAACCTCTAGTCGAACCTTAGTTGCTTTCTTTTCTTTCATTTTTCTTCTTTTTTTTTCTCTCAAATGTATCCTCTTCCCAAGCTCCCAACCTTTGCCGAATGTTCTCAAGCCCTTTTTGTCATCTGTTTGCTTTAGTTCTTTTCTCCTCTACTTTGAAGCCTTGGGAATCTCTCTGCTATTCTTTTCTTTTTATTTTCTTGTTTCATTCTTCATAGCCGAATCCATCCCTCAATACTCTTATTTGAGACCTCTCTTCTATTTGTCATTCAAACTGAATCCTTACCCCATGTGTTGGTAAGCAATATTTGTTCTCTATTGGATTCTTTTCTTTTCTCCCCTAGGTCGAATTCTTCCCCATGTGTTGGTGCATTGGTTTCTTTTCTTTTCTCCCCTAAACTGAATTTTTTTTTGTTCTCTAAGGCTCACCCATGTAAATTGAGGCTCAGCCCGTGTCTTTATTCTGTTGATTTAGGCACGACCGTGGCACGCCCATGCAAGTCGATGATCAGGCCGTGCTTCGGGTCTATCGATTGGGGCACAGCCATGCAAATTAGAGATAGGCCATGTTGGGCTTTTCTTCGACGAGACACGGTCGTGTAAATTGGTGATAGGCGTGTTCTATGTGGATTGCAAGGCACGATCGTGTGGAATAAAGCCTAGGCCGTGTCAACTTCATGGGTTGGCCCAATTTGATCCGTTTTGAGCCCGTTTTACCTTCTTTTTATTCTTAGGTGTTCTCCTGAGTATAAGACATGTAAAGAAAGGATTAAGAGCACCTTTTTACATAAATCGAGGATAAATTCATCCAAAAGCATACTAAATGTGGGATTAAAATATGTTACTTTTACGGTTTGTCAAGAACTCTTGAGAATGATGAGGTAGTGGTGATAGGTGAAAGTAAGAACTACTTGTCTAACATTGTGTCTGCCTTAAAGGCTGAAAGAATGGTGAGGAAAGGTTGTGAGGCATTCATAACTTTTGTGAGTTCTCTGGAGGCCAAGGATTTATCCGTGGGGGATGTTAGAACAGTGAAGGAGTTTTATGATGTTTTCCCAGAAGAGCTTCCAGGATTACCTCCGGATCGTAAGCTGGAGTTTAGAATTGATCTTCTTTCGGGAACTGCACCTGTATCTATTGCCCTACATAGAATAGCACCAAAAGAGTTGGTGGAATTAAAAGCTCGAGTTCAAGAACTATTAGATGGGGTTTCATCCTACCGAGTATATCGCCTTGGGGAGCGCCAGTGCTATTTGTTAAGAAGAAGGACGGGTCAATGCGAATGTGCATTGACTACCGCCAATTGAATAAGTTGACCATCAACAATAAATACCCACTGCTGAGGATTGATGATCTGTTCAACCAGCTGAAGGGGGCTTCAGTCTTCTCGAAGATAGATTTGAGGTCAGGGTATCACCAACTTAAGGTCAAGGAAGTAGACATCCATAAGATGGCTTTCAAGACTCGCTATGGCCATTACGAATTCTTGGTGATGCCTTTTGGGTTAACCAATGCACCAGCAGCGTTTATGGACATGATGAATCGGGTATTCCAACCCTTTTTGGACCGATTTGTCATAGTATTTATAGACGATATCCTGGTATATTCCAAGTCGAAGAGGAGCATGATTTGCATCTTCGTGTGGTTTTACAAGTTCTATGGGAGAAACAGGTGTACGCCAAATTCAGTAAGTGTGAATTTTGGCTAAGTGAAGTTACCTTTCCTAGGTCATGTTGTGTCTCTCAAGGGGATTAGGGTTGACCCCCAAAAAATTAAAGCTGTATTAGATTGGAAGCCACCTAAATCTATGGTAGAAATCTGAAGTTTTCTTGGTCTGGCTGGGTACTGCAGAAGGTTTGTTGAGGGATTTTCTTTGATTGCGGCACCCTTAACTAAGTTATTGAGAAAATGGGTACCATTTGTCTGGTCTGATAATCAACAGGAGAGTTTTGAGAAGTTGAAGAAGGTTTTGACTGAAGCTGCAGTTTTGATACAGCCTGAGGCTGGAGGAGTTTGTAGTTTACTGTGATGCGTCGCACACAGGTTTGGGATGTGTGTTGATGTAGGATGGGAAGGTGGTGGCATATGCATCTCGCCAGTTGAGACCACATGAGGTGAATTATCCTACACATGATCTGGAATTGGCTGCAGTAGTATTTGCCTTGAAGATCTAGAGGCATTATCTGTATGGGGAAAAGTCTATTATTTATACGGATCACAAGAGCCTAAAGTATCTCCTTACCTAGAAGGAATTGGATTTGAGGTAGGGACGGTGGAATAAGCTATTGAAGGATTACGATGCTCGATTCAATATCATCTGGGTAAAGCCAACGTAGTGGCAGATACGCTAAGTCAAAAGGTAATCTCAGATTTGAGGGCGATTTTTGCTCATCTTTGCCTGTATGATGATGGGAGTTTGTTAGCTGAGCTTCAGGTGAAACCGACATGGATAAGTCAGATTAAAGAGAAATAGTTGTTGGACGAGGACTTGAGTGCTCGACATCTACAAGTGCAGAATAAGGGGGTTGAGGAGAATAATCTGAACAGTGATGGGGTTTTATGTTTTCGTAAAAGTGTTTGCATGCCAAGGGATGATGGGTTAAGACGGTTGATTCTTCAGGAAGCACATAGTAGCCCATATGCTATGCATCTTGGAGGAAGCAAGATGTATTGAGATTTACGAGAATAGTTTTGGTGGCCTGGTCTGAAGCGAGAGGTAACCGAATTTATGGGTAAATGTTTGACGTGTCAGCAGGTAAAAGCAGAGCATCAGTTGCCTTTGGGGTTATTGCATCTGATAAAGATTTTACAGTGGAAATGGGAGAGGATCACTGTGGACTTTGTTAGTGGGCTACCCCTTATACCTACTAAGAAGGATTCGAAATAGGTAATTATCGATCGATTGACGAAATCCGCTCATTTCATACCAGTTTGTGTCGACTACTCTCTACTAAAATTGGTTGAGTTATACATAGTAGAGATTATGAGGTTGTATGGAGTACCAGTGTCTATCATCCTTAACAGAGATCCTAGGTTTACATTGAGATTTTGAAAGGCATTGCATCAAGCATTAGGTACAAAGTTAGATTTCAGTACAGTGTTTCATCCAAAGACGGATGGACAGTGAAAGAGGCTAATTCAGATATTGGAGGTTATGTTGAGAGGTTGTATCATCGACTTCAGGGGTAGTTGGGAGGAATTTCTACCTTTGCAGAATTCGCATATAACAATAGCTACCAGTTTAGTATTCAGATGGCACCCTACGAAGCGTTTTATGGTCAAAAATGTCGCACTCGTACTTGCCGGACAGAATTAGGAGAACGTCAGATTTTGGATCCAAAATTAGTTGCAGAGACAGAGGAAAAAAGTTAAATTGATTAGAGCTCTATTGAAAGAAGTGTCTGACAGGTAGAAATCTTATGTAGATCTAAAGCGAAAGAGATAGAGTTTGCAATAGGCAATTGGGTTTTCTTGAAAGTTTCACCATGGAAGAAGGTGATGAGGTTTGGATGGAAGGGTAAGATAAGTCCCAGGTTTATCGGGCCTTATCGGGTTTTGAAATGAGTGGAACCAGTAGCCTACCAGCTTGAGCTACCTCTAAAGTTAAGCCAGATTCATGGCGTGTTTCACGTTTCGATGCTGAGACGATACCGCTCAGATCCATCTCATACTGTGCCAGTAGAAGAAATCGAAGTAAGGCCTGATTTATCTTCGAAGAAGAACCAGTTTAGATCTTGGATTGTGATGTTAAGGTTTTGCGAAGGAAATCAGTCCCCTTGGTTAAGGTTTTGTGGCGAAATCATGACTTAGAGGAAGCTACGTAGGAGCCAGAGGATGTTATACGTCAGCAATACCCTCGTCTCCTTTGACAAGGTAATTTCGAGGCCAAAATTTCTTTAAGAGAGTAGAACTGTCACATCCTAGATTTTGGGGCTTCGTTTTAATGTGTGTTAGGTATGTATGCTGTGCTTTATTATTGGTTGAATAAGTTTAGGGGTCTCGGAAAGACTTGGGGTTAAGCCTGAGCCTTGCTGGAATTTTTTATTTCAGGCACTTTAGGGGAAAGCTGGCTGGGGTAGGCTTTATAAGGTATTGCTTGTGGCTAGTTGACACAAGTAAGGAGGTGGTAGGGTGGCAAGGAGGTGCTACCTTGTGTGCTTGAAGGGATTCCACAATAAGGTGGGAGTAGGTTCGAGTTGCATGGAATGGATTTTGGGATTTATTTTTTACTTTAGGAGGAGAGGTTGTGGAGTTTGGCTAGGGCTCTTAAAGGAGGGAGTGTTGAAAGGGTCAAGCAATTTGAATGGGACGCCATGAGAGAAAGGTGGGATTTGACTTGTTCAAATGGATTCAAAGGGACGGTTGAGAGGTGATGGGGGAGTTGATGAAGTCAAGCAGTTTGAATGGGTGAATAGGAGTGATTGTAAGAGGGAATCAAGGAGTGGTGGCTTGTTGGGAGCTTGTTGGCCGAATGTTAAAGCTTGGTAAAGGTGTTGGCGGTTGGGGAACATGTTTAGGGAATGTTGGGTTCGAGTTAGTAGTATCTAGGGGTGTGCCGAATTATGTTAGGGGCTTTTGGGTCATTTTCAGTTTTTGGTTAGGAGGGTGGTGAGTGCCGAATTTTGGTAATCTTGGTAGCTTTTTCTTTCGATTCTCCTCTCGTGACCATATTTTCCTTTAAGCCGATGTTGTAAAACAACTTTCATTCTTCTCTTTTCTGACCTCTAGCCGAACCTTAGTTGCTTTCTTTTCTTTTCTTTTCTTCATTCTTTCTCTCAATCGCATCCTCTTCCCAAGCTCCCAACCTTTACCGAATGTTCTCAAGCCCTTTTTGTCATCTGTTTGCTTTGGTTCTTTTCTCCTCTACTTTGATGCCGTGGGAATCTCTTTGCTCTTCTTTTCTTCTTGTTTTCTTGTTTCATTCTTCATAGTCGAATCCATCCCTCAATACTCTTATTTGAGACCTCTCTTATATTTGTCATTCAAACCGAATCCTCACCCCATGTGTTGGTAAGTAATATTTGTTCTCTATTATTTTCTTTTCCTTTCTCCTCTAGGTGAATTCTTCCCTATACTCCCTTTTCATTTTGCTTTCACTCTTCATCTCTTATTGCCGGATGTCTGACTATTGTTCCTTTTTGCTCCCAGAGGTATCATCATAAAATCAAATCTTCTTTGCCTTGTCGACTTGTGCTGAATCTTTAGGGGCATCCTTCAGTTTTGGAATGGACTTCGTACTTATACTCTTATTTGTATTTAATCAACGGTTGGTAGATCTTGGTAAGTGGTGTTATCCAAATGGTGGTAGGAGGGTTCAGTCTTATTTGGTCAAGGGCCATCTCTCTTAATCTATCTTCCTTCAATCGATTCTCACTTGGTCTTTGCCTAGGTACTCGATAGACTCCTTAATCCGAGCCTTCTAAATCTCCAAGTTCGATTAATCTAGGTAAGAAACTTTCGTTTGGAACTTATATTCTTATTTTCTTTTGTTCAAAGGCTTACCTCGATCTTCTGACCAAAATATCTTTTATGGAAACAAATGCCAGCCAAATGAAGCAAGGGGTTGGATCCATAGTCTCAACCCTTATGTTCAAAAAACGAGCAGTGTTTACGGTTTGAGATTGGCCACCAGGTTGTGGACCCGCTTCAGAACGGATTAGTAGGCAAATAACAGTAGTCCCTATTAGTGATAGTGTCGACATAGAAAGCATTGTGTTGCATCTTATCAGGTGTGTAAGCTTCACACTTCTTAATTATTTATTTATTTGTGGGCTAAAAGACCGAAATGGCTGAGAAGCAGTCGTAATATCCTTGTGGATAAAATGGAAGTACCATATATGTGATTCTATTAACCTCGTGATGGGTATGGAATAAGCATTGTAATATGTATGTTCATTCATATGGTTGTAAGTTCTGCATGGGTTGGGAAATGATATGAAAGGGGAAGTATTTGAGACTGTCACGGTGGTTGGTACCACAGTGGGTTCACCCACAGATACATATATGATAATAGTGACCATGTCTCGATGGCTAGGAGCCACGGTGGTTTAATACCACGATTATATATGAATAGTGACTCGTCCTAGTGGTTGTTACCACAATGGGTTGGCCCCACGATATATTCATCAGGGTTTGTCACGATGGTTGTTACCACGGTGGGTTGGGCCCACGTATATTGATTGTGACTTTGTCACGGTGATCTAGGATCACGGTGGTCTAGAACCACCAGTGGCCTAATGCCACGTATGAGGTGTGTAGCGGATGGAGGGTTGATTATAGAAATCCCCACGGTGTGATGGGCTGGTACGGGTGGTGTGTAAAGGATGGAAAAACTAAGTTGGAATGGGACACATATCGCATAACATAATTGTGTATGATATTATGAGTGGGCTGAGGCCCAATATGTAATTGTGGGCTTGAAGCCCATTGTGTGACGTAAAGGGGATTTACACACTAAGTCTCGGTGACTCACCCCTCTGCTAAAATTCTTGCAGGTAATCAATAGATCGTGGATCGGTGCTTAAGGCATCATGGAGGCCATAAAGAATTTCTTTTCGTAAATTTGTTTATTTTCAAGAAATTATTAATTTTGGGAATTTTGTTATGTATTAAGGCCTCTCTAAGATAGTTTCTGGGTTTTATTATTTCATTATTTGTTTAAGTAGGGCATTATTACATTATAACATGATATAAAATTGGAGTTTTCAAAACCAAAGCAACATTACGCAATCATTTTCTTAAACCTCACCTAGGTTAACAAATGGAATTCGACTCAAACCTTAAATTTTCATTAAACATTGAATCACTGGTTTTCAAACCTCACCCTAGACGAACAGTTTTTTCTTCAAACTACAATATTTTCTTAAGATTTTAAAAAGGTATTTTTTCCAACCTTCACTGTGACATTCGATATCTGGTCGTAACATCTAGACTGGGTTTGGGGTGTTACAATTATGTTATCAGAGTCAGGTTACAAAACTCGCGCTGTGAAATGGGTTAAATGATATTTTATAAAGTTGATGATTTTTGGAGGAAATGTTCTAATTAGAATGTGGCATCCGAGTCTACCGGCACCCGATCCACGTAGGTCAGTGTTTTAATTATTTGGTGATGTATGCATGAAATGATTGTTAGCATAAAGAAATATGCTTGTTATCCCTAGGAGATCAAAACTCTAGAGACTGAAACCTCTAGATTGAGATATGTCTCGTGAAAATTACTCTCTAAAACTATTTCTCATAAAATTCCTCGGTATTAAACAGTGGAAAGAAATACTAACTCATAAAACTGTTAATCAGATTAAGTCGCAGTAATAGTCATGAGTACTAGAGGGCGTGGACGTATTATGCGTGGCCATGGTAGAGGCCGGAGTGCTGGGTCAAAATCATTGGAATCGGGTCATGGGTCGGAAAGTGATGTACTAGTACCTCTAGCTGCGAAAATAAATTTTAGGATCAGACAGGTGGAGATGATGCTGTGTCTCAGTCGACGTTACGTGTCTTGGAGAGAGTTGCTGGGGTGCGCATGGGACCAAGGGCTCGAAAATCTGTGCCAGAACAACTTCGGGCCAATGGAGCGGAGATGTTTAGGGGCATATCGAGCGTCACTCCTAATGCAGCTGAGTATTGGCTTAAGGCAGTGGAGCGTATAATGGACGATTTGGACTTCACAAAAGAGGAAAAGTTAAGGGGAGTGGTGTCTCTTCTTTATAAAGAGGCGTATCAATGGTGGCTCACGGTCGGAGATGGAACAGTGGCCTATCGCATTACATGGGATTTCTTGAAGGCAGCATTCCAAGGGAAGTACATTGGATCGAGCTATGTGGATGCGCAGCATAGGGCTTTTCTGAATTTGGTTCAGGGTAATAAGTCAGTTGCTGAGTGTGAGGCAGAATTCTTACGTCTTAGTCGTTATGCCCGGGGTGTAGTGGCTACAGATCATGAGCATTGTGTTTGATTTGAGGATGGTCTGAGGGATGAGCTACGAGTGTTAATAGCTCCACAGCGAGAAAGGGAATTTACAGTTTTAGTGGAAAAGGCCAAGATAGATGAGGAGGTGAAGTGGTTCGAAAAGTAGAATCGGGATAGGGATAGTGTTAGAAATAAATGAAATTTTGGATCGTCAGGCTCAGCTGGGGTTTTTAAAGAGGCCTAGGTTGGATGGGCCAAGTCATGTCGGGAGATCGGGTGCTGATAGGGGGCCTCAGAGGTGTGCTAGATGTTGAAGATTTATACGGGTGAGTGTTGGAAGGGTGATAGGAGATGTTTTATGTGTGGGTCTATTGATCACTGAGTAAGGGATTGTCCGCAGAAGCCGGGCAGGGAACGACGAAGACGACATGGTTATATGCAGCTGGTAGAGGCGGTCAGCAACCACAGAGAGGTCGTGGTTCGGCTAGGGGAGGTAATGGTTTTGGTCTGGGACGTGTAGCATCCAGTCAAGGCGCTGGGAACTTAGACACAAGATAGCCTGGTTTGGTCTATGCAGCTAGGCACCTGGAGGGGGGAAATGCACCAGATGTCATAACCAGCATGTTTCTTATTTATGGGTTGCCTTATACTGCATTGATTGACATTGGATTGACACATTCTTATATAGCTAGTGTGGTGTCTAAACTTTAAATTTAGACTCTGAGATTGTGTCTAGGGAGATGACTGTACTTAGCCCTTTAGGACAATTTGTAGTAGTGAATAAACTCTTTAAGGATGTACCAATAGAAGTTCAACAGATGGTTTTTTCAGCTGATCTAATGGAATTGCCGTTTGAAGAATTCGACTTTATCTTGGGTATGGACTGGTTAGTAAGGTATCGAGCAAATTTGGATTGTGCAGCCAAGCGCATGGTGTTAAAAACTCTTGATAATTATGAGGTAGTGGTGATAGGTGAAAGGAGGAACTACTTGTCTAACGTGGTGTCCGCCTTCAAGGCTGAAAGAATGGTGAGGAAAGGTTGTGAGGCGTTCATAACTTTTGTGATTTCTCTTGGAGGCCAAGGATTTATTCGTGGGGGATGTTAGAACAGTGAAGGAGTTTTATGATGTTTTCCCAGAAGAGCTTCCAGGATTACCTCAGGACCGTGAGGTGGAGTTCAAAATTGAACTTCTTCTAGGAACTGCGCCTGTATCTATTGCCCCATATAGAATGGCGCCAAAGGAGTTAGTGGAATTGAAAGCTCAGATTTAAGAACTGTTAGATCGGGGTTCATCTAACCGAGTATATCGCCTTGGTAAGCGCCAGTGCTATTTATTAAGAAAAAGTACGGGTCAATGCTTCGACTACCGCGAGTTGAATAAGTTGACCATCAAGAATAAATACCCGCTGCAGAGGATTGACGACTTGTTCGACCGGCTGAAGGGGGCTTTAGTCTTCTCGAAGATAGATTTGAGATCAGGGTATCACCAACTTAAGGTCAAGAAAGTAGACATCCATAAGACGGGTTTCAGGACTCGCTATGGCCATTATGAATTCATGGTGATGCCTTTTGGGTTGACCAATGCACCAACAGTGTTTATGGACATGATGAATCGGGTATTCCAACCGTTTTGGACCGATTTGTCGTAGTATTTATAGACGATATCCTGGTATATTCCAAGTCAGAAGAGGAGCATGATTCGCATCTTCGTGTGGTTTTACAAGTTCTGAGGAGAAACCAGTGTACGCCAAATTCAGTAAGTGTGAATTTTGGCTAAGTGAAGTTACCTTTCTGGGTCATGTTGTGTCTGCCAAGAGAATTAGGGTTGAACCCCAAAAGATTGAAACTGTATTGGATTGGAAGTCGCCTAAATCTGTGGCAGAAATCCAAAGTTTTCTTGGTCTGGCTGGGTACTACAGAAGGTTTGAGGGATTTTCTTTGATTGGGGCACCCTTAACTAAGTTATTGAGAATATGGGTACCGTTTGTCTGGTCTAATAAGCAATAGGAGAGTATTGAGAAGTTGAAGGAGGTTTTGACTGAGGTTGCAGTTTTGATACAGCCTGAGGCAGAAAAGAAGTTTGTTGTTTATTGTGATGCGTCGCACATAGGTTTGGGATGTGTTTTGATGCAGGATGGAATGTGGTGGCATATGCATCTCGCTAGTTGAGACCCATGAGGTGAATTATCCTACGCATGATCTGGAATTGGCTGCTGTAGTATTTCCCTTGAAGATCTGGAGGCATTATCTGTATGGGGAAAAGTCTATTATTTATATGTATCATAAGAGCCTAAAGTATCTCCTTACCCAGAAGCAATTGAATTTGAGGCAGTGGCGGTGGATTGAGCTATTGAAGGATTACGATTGCTTGATTGAATATCATCCGGGTAAAGCCAATGTGGTGGCAGATGCGCTAAGTCGGAAGGTAATCTCGATTTGAGGGCGATGTTTACCCATATTAGCCTTATGATGATGGGAGTTTGTTAGTTGAGCTTCAGGTGAAACCGACGTGGATAAGTCAGATTTAAGAGAAACAGTTGTTGGACGATGACTTGAGTGCTCAACTTCTACAAGTGAAAAATGAGGGGGTTGAGGAGTATAGTCTGAACAATGATGGGGTTTTATGTTTTCAAGAAAGGGTTTGCATGCCGAGGTAAGATAGGTTAAGACGGTTGATTCTTCAGGAAGCGCATAGTAGCCCATATGCTATGCATCCTGGAGGAAGCAAGATGTATCGAGATTTACGAGAATAGTTTTGGTGGCCAGGTCTGAAGCGTGAGGTAACCGAATTTGTGGGTACATGTTTGACATGTTAGTAGGTAAAAGTAGAGCATTAGTTGCCTTCGGGTTATTACATCCGCAAAGATTCCACATTGGAAATAGGAGAGGATCACTATGGACTTTGTTAGTGGGCTACCCCTTATGCCTACTAAGAAAGATTCGATATGGGTAATTGTCGATCGATTGATGAAATCCGCTCATTTCATACCAATTCGTGTTGACTACTCTCTACAGAAATTGGCTGAGTTGTATATAGCAGAGATTGTGAGGTTGCATGGAGTACCAGTGGCTATCATCTCAGACAGAGATCCTAGGTTTACTTCGAGATTTTGGAAGGCATTGCATCAACCGTTGGGTACAAAGTTAGATTTCAGTACAACGTTTCATCCACAGAATGACGACGGTCAGAGAGGGTAAATCAGATCTTGTAGTATATGTTGAGACATTGTATCATCGACTTCAGGGGTAGTTAGGAGGAAATTCTACTTTTGGCAGAATTCGCATATAACAATAGCTACCAGTCTAGTATTCAGATGGCACCCTATGAAGCGTTGTATGGTCGGTAATGTCGCACTCCTACTTCTTTGATAGAATTAGGAGAACGTTAGATGTTGGGTCTAGAATTAGTTGTAGAGAAAGAGAAAAAGTTCAATTGCTTAGAGCTCTATTGAAAGAAGCATCTAACAGGCAGAAATCTTATGCAGATCTAAAGCTGAAAGAGATAGAGTTTACAGTAGGCGATCGGGTTTTCTTGAAAGTTTCACCATGGAAGAAGGTGATGAGGTTTGGACGGAAGGGTAAGCTAAGTCCCAGGTTTATTGGGCCTTATCGGGTTTTGAAACGTGTGGGATTGGGAGCCTATCATCTCGAGCTACCTTTAAAGTTAAGCCAGATTCATGACATCTTTCACGTTTCGATGCTGAGAAGATACCGTTCGGATCCATCTCATGTTGTGCCAGTAGAAGAAATCGAAGTAAGGCCTGATTTATCCTTCAAAAAGAACCGGTTCAGATCTTGGATCGTGATGTTAAGGTTTTCGAAGGAAATTAATCCCTTTGGTTAAGGTTTTGTGGCAAAATCACGGTCAGAGGAAGCTACGTGGGAGCCAGGGGATGTTATATGTCAGTAATACCCTCATCTCCTTTGACCAGGTAATTTTAAGGCTGAAATTTCTTTAAGGGGGTAAACTGTAATATCCTAGATTTTGGGGCTTCGGTTTAATGTGTGTTAGGTGTGTATGCTATGCTTTGTTTTTGGTTGAATGAGTTTAGGGGTCTCGGAAGGCTTGGGGTTAAGCTTGAGCCTTGCTGAAAATTTTTGTTTCAGGCACTTTAGGGGAAAGCTAGCTGGGGTAGTCTTTATAAGGTATTGCTTGTGGCTAGTTGACACAAGTAAGGAGGTGGTAGGGTGGCAAGGAGGCGCTACCTTCTGTGCTTGAAGGGATGCCACAAGAAGGGGGTAGTAGGTTCGAGTTGCATGGAATGGATTTTGGGGATTTATTTTTGGCGTTAGGAGGGAGGTGGTGAAGTTTGTCTAGGGCACTTCAAGGAGGGAGTGTTGAAAGGGTAAAAAAATTTGAATGGGAGGCCATGAGAGAAAGGTGGGATTTGACTTGTTCAAATGGATTCAAAGGGACGGTTGAGAGGTGATGGGGGAGTTGAAGAAGTCAAGCAGTTTTAATGGGTGAATGGGAGTGATTGTAGGAGGGAATCAAGGAGTGGTAGCTTGTTCGGAGCTTGCTGACCGAATGTTGAAGCTTGGTAAAGGTGTTGGCCGGTTGGGGAACTTGTTTAGGGGGATGTTGGATTCGGGTTAGTAGTGTCTAGGGGTATGCTGAATTATGTTAGGGGCTTTTGGATCATTTTTGGTTTTGTGGTTAGGAAGGTGGTGAGTGCTGAATTTTGGTAATCTTGAGGGCTCTTTCTTTTGATTCTCCTCTTGTGACAATATTTTCTTTTAAACCGATATTGTCAAACAACTTTCATTCTTCTCTTTTCTGACCTCTAGTCGAACCTTAGTTGCTTTCTTTTCTTTTATTTTTCTTCATTCTTTCTCTCAATTGCATCCTCTTCCCAAGCTCCTAATCTTTGCCGAATGTTCTCAAGCCCTTTTTGTCATCTGTTTACTTTGGTTCTTTTCTCCTCTACTTTGAAGCAGTGGAAATCTTTTCTTCTTATTTTCTTGTTTCATTTTTCATAGTCGAATCCATCCTCAATACTCTTATTTGAGACATCTCTTATATTTGTCATTCAAATCGAATCCTCACCCCATGTGTTGGTAAGTAATATTTGTTCTATATTATTTTCTTTTCTTTTCTCCCCTAGGCCAAATTCTTCCCTATACCCCCTTTTTAGTTTTGGTTTCACTCTTCATCTCTTATAGCCGGATGTCTGACTATTGTTCCTTTTTTCTCCCAGAGGTATCATCATAAAATCGAACCTTCTCTGCCTTGTTGACTTGTGCTGAATATTTGGGGGCATCCTTCAGTTTGAAAGGGACTTTGCACTCATACTCTTATCTATATTTAATCAACAGTTGGTAGATCTTGGTAAGTGGTGTTGGCCGAATGGTGGTTGGAGGGTTCATCTTGTTTGGCCGAAGGGCTATCTCTCTTAATCTATATTCCTTCAACCGATTCTCACTTTGTATTTGTCTAGGTACTCGATAGACTCCTTAATCTGAGCCTTTTAAATCTCCGGGTTCGATCGATCTAGTTTGGAACTTATATTCTTATTTTCTTTTATTCAAAGGCTTAACTCGGTCTTCTAACCAATATATCTTTTATTGAAACAGATGCCAGCCAAACGAAGGAAGGGGTTGGACCCGTAGTCCTAGCCCATAAGTTCAAAAAAATAGCATTGCCTGTGGTTTGAGATTGGCCACCAGGTTGTGGACTGGCTTCAGAACGGATTAGTAGGTAAATAGCAGTAGTTCCTGTTAGTGATAATGTCAACATAGAAAGCGTTGTGTTGCGTGTTATCAGGTGTGTAAGCTTCACACTTATTAATTATTTGTTTATTTGTGCTATTTACTGTTTGGGCTAAAAGGCCAAAATGACTGAGAAGCAGTCGTAATATCCTCGTGGATAGAAACGGGAGTACCAGGTATGTGATTCTATTAACCTCTTGATGGGTATGGAATATGCATTGTAATATGTATGTGCATTCATATGATTGTAAGTTCTACATGGGTTGGGAAATGATGTGAAAGGGGAAATATTTGAGACTGTAACGATGGTTGTTACCACGGTGGGATCGCCCACGGACGACCATGTCTCGGTGGGTAGGAGCCACGGTGGTTTAATACCACGATTATATATGACTAGTGACTCGTCCCAGTGGTTGTTACCACAGTGGGTTGGCCCCACGTATATTCATCCGGGATTGTCACGGTGGTTGTTACCATGGTGGGTTGGTGTAACATCCTAAAAAGGGCCTATGCATTTTTGGGTTAATTGTACGAAGTGACATGTTTTATGTGTTAAGAATAAATTTTGAACATTTTTGGAAACCTGAAAAATGTATGGAAATGCTAAGTTAAAAAGAGGAAAGTAAACATTTATGGAAACTAGGAAAATGATTTAGAAATGATTCAAAAGAGGAAAGTGGACATTTATGGAAACTAGGAAAATGATTTAGAAATGATTCAAAAGAGGAAAGTGAACATTTATGGAAACTAGGAAAATGATTTAGAAATGATTCAAAAGAGGAAAGTGAGCATTTAGGACATGTAAGGAAATGTCAAGTTTAAAGAGCCAAACAAAAATTTTGGAAACTTAGAAATGACTTAGAAATGTCGAGTTTTAAAGTTTAAAAGAGGAAATTAAGGCAAGGTGGCCTTATGAGAAAAAGTATGTGAAATTTGACACACAAACAAGCTTGGAAAAGTGGCTCAAGATACCACTTAGGGCCTTTGGAAATGGCGCCACATGCAAGTGTATTTGGGCGTGGATCGAGTCACTTAGGAAGCAAATAAAGGAAGTTTTATTTTGCTACAAAGAGCGAGAGGTGGCGGCATAAGGGCTCTTAAAAGAAGAGTTTGATTCTCTTCAAATTCGGATAAATAGTAGATAAAGGGTGATTTAATAATAGATTATTTTAAGTAGATTATTGATGAGAATAATTTAGGTGATAATTAAAAGATAAAATTTATCACATAGGAAGAGTTGGTAGATTGGGGAGTCTAAGGCTAGTATTTTCGCTAAAAAGGAAGAATAAGTCCATTCTACCTATTTTCATCTTCCTTTTCCTCCTATTCTCTACCGAATCCCCTAAGCAACACCCTCTTTTCTTTATTTGTTTTTGACAAGCAGAAAATACACCTTGTGTAGCCGAAACTTCATTACCCAAATTATTTATTGAGCATACAATCTTTATATTTATTAAAAGATTAAGTAAAAATTTATTTAATTCAAAGCCCAAACGTTTTGTAACCTAAATCAAAAGGATTTTAATAACGAAATAAACCTGCTTTTCAACTCAAGCCCAACCCGAACAAACTTTCCTTCAAACCGCCAAGTTTTTCCTAAATACAAAAGAATTTGATATGGTTTTCACCGGGAACATACGGATCCGGTCCAGTGCTCGTGGGCGTGTGTGGGGATGTTTCGATTATTACGTATATTGATTGTGACTTTGTCATTGTCACGGTGATCTAGGATCACGATGGTCTAGAACCACGGGTGGACTAATGCCACGTATGAGGTGTGTAGCGGATGGAAGGTTGGTTATAGAAATCCCCACGGTGTGATGGGCTAGTACAGGTGGTGTGTATAGGATGGAAAAACTAGTTTGGAATGGGACACATATCGCATAACATAATTGTGTATGATATTATGAGTGGGCTGAGGCCCAATATGTGATTGTGGGTTTGAAGCCCAATGTGTGACATAAAGGTGATTTACACACTGAGTCTCGGTGACTCACCCCTCTGCTAAAATTCTTGCAGGTAATCAGTAGATCGTCGATCAGGGAGCCAGGGCAGACTCATGGGGGCCATAAAGTATTTCTTTTCGTAAAGTTTTTTATTTTCTAGAAATTATTAAATTTGGGAATTTTGTTATGTAATAAGGCCTCTCTAAGATAGTTTTTGGGTTTTAATATTTCATTATTTGTTTAAGTAAGACATTAGTACATTATAACATGATAATAAAATTGGAGTTTTCAAAACCAATGAAACATTATGCAATCGTTTTCTCAAACCTCACCTAAGTTAACAAATGGAATTCGACTCAAACCTTAAATTTTCATTAAACATTGAATCACTTGTTTTCAAACCTCACCGTAGACGAAAAGTTTTTTTTCAACTACAATATTTTCTTAAGATTTTAAAAACGTATTTTTTTCGAACCTTCCCTGTGACATTCGAGATCTGGTCGTAACGTCTAGACCGGGTTTGGGGTGTTACAAATTTAATCCATTTATTTACCAACACATTCAATTCAATCTAAGAACACATATTTAGGGCAATTTGCAATTTAGCCCTCGTATTTGTACATTTTATCAATTTAGTCCATTTTTCTCAAAACATCAAATACACAAAATCACCCTGTACGCATGCTTAGCCGAATGCTCATATATATCATAAAAGTCCAAACATTTCATTTATTTTACAATTTAGTCCTTTAAATTACTATTTCCACAATTTAGCCCTAATTAGCTAAATTCATAAAAAATTCAAGAACAAAACATGTTCATTTAACACATATCTTTCATTTAACACCATAAACCATCATAAATCATATGAGTTCATCAAAGCCTTATTTCAAAAACATCATCAATTCTCAAAATTGGAGCATGGGTTTTATAGTAGAAAAGCAACGATTGCGAAAACGTAGAAATTATCAAAAACTAATCAAAAACATACCTTGAATTAAGCTCTCAAATGGCTGAATAGAAGAAAGCATTACAACCCTTATTTCTTTTTTAATTTTCAGTGATGGATGAATACCAAAGAGATGAAACAAATGTTTTATTTTTTTATAAACATATTATTAATCTAATTACCTTATTAACCTTTTATTAAACATAAGAAACTTATATTCATTAAGGGCATACTAGTCCTTTAACCATCCACCAACTAATTATTGGTTTAATAACAATAATAGGCCTCCACCTTAATAAGCCACAACGTATAAACACTTTAATATATAACATACAAATTTCACATTTAATGCAATTCAATCCTTTTAATTGAACACACAAATAGACAAATTAACTTACAGAACTTTATCACATGATTAATCACTTACCAATGGCATAGAAAATAATATTAAAATATTGTACAAAATCAGATTATGGTCCCGAAATCACTGTTCTGACTACGGTATAAATCGGACTGTTACAATTCTCCCCCTTAAGGATTTTCATCCCCAAAAATCTTACCTTTAAACAGATTTATATTGCTGTCTCATTGAATCTTCAGGCTCCCACATAGCCTCTTCTATTCCGTGTCGAGCCCACAACACTTTCACTAATGATATTTTCTTATTTATTAACTCTTTCAAATCATGAGCTAAAATATGGACCGGTTCTTCCTCGTAGGTTATTGATCGTTGTTTTATCGAGTTTTAAAATTTATAAAGAGAATTATTGAACTTGGGAACTAACTCTGACAACAACTTAAGGCAAGTGCACCTATCGAACAGTAGTATAGCTTAGGCAAGACCGGATTGTCGAACCCAAAGGAACTAAAAGTAGTAATACTAACCTTCTTTCTATTATTTAGCCTAAATATTAAGTAATTGGTTGTTTAATCTAAAACTAACTGATTACTAAGCTAAGATTCAAAGAAAAAAAGAATGGATTAAAGAAATAACTTTAGAAAAACTCAATTGACTAAGACGATACCCTTAGAAAGAATCCACCTAGACTTCACTTGTTATCTAACACTGAACCAAACGATTTATTCACTTGACTTGATCCGTAAGATTCCTTAATTTATATTAAACCCTCTCTTGAGGCGAATAACGTTTAACCCTAGGTTGATTAATTGAAATCTCATTCTAAATAAAACCCCTAGAATCGCATTAACTCAATCTATGGACTCCAATATTAGGTTTCACCCTAATCCAGTAAAATCTCATCACCCTATCTCTAGGCGCGCGATCAACTCCTCTTAATTATGCTAGATCTACTCTTAGGCAAGAAATTTTGCTCCACCACCTTAGAACACCCAACTTGGATTAATATCTCGAAAATATTAACATAAGAATTAAGCACACATAATTAAGAACAAATCAAATATTTATCATATAGTTTAAAAAATAATAACAAGATCCGTCCTAGGTTTCATCCCCTTCAGGTATCTAAAGGGTTTAGTTCATAACAATAAAAGAAAGCATCTCAGAAGAAAAGATAAAACAAAACATAAGAAATCCCTAAAGCTCCCTGAAGTAATTGAAGGAGAAATTTGCCGTCTTGAGTAGAATTCTGGCTTCTTGAGATGGATCAACTAGCTTTTTTGAGTGGAATGCTTTACATGGCCCCCAAGTATCCTAATCTGAGTGGAATTCCTACTAGGGTGTTTGAATAGGCTTTGGAATGTGTTTCTTTGCCTCTAAGTACCCTATTCCGAAAGAAATTCCTCTTTGCCATGATAGAGACACGGCCATGGCACACGCCCGTGTGAATCGATTTCAAACCGTGGTCGAGTCTGCTGAAGAGACACGCCTGTGTTTGCCGGGTCCAGGTTGTGTTAGAGTAAATTAGGGAGGCACGACCGTGTGGTATTGGGCCCAGGTCGTGTCGATTTCTTCTTTGGCTCAATTTGGTCCGTTTTAGGCCCATTTCTAGTTCTTTTAATCCCTAGGTGCTTTCCTGAGTACAAAACATGAAAAGAAAGCATTAAGGGCACCTTTTTACGCAATTCAGGGAATAAATGATCCAAAAGTATGCTAAATGTGGGATTAAAAGATGTTACTTTTACAGTTTATTAAATACCCCCACACTTAAGCTTTTGCTTGTCCTCAAGCAAAATTCTCAACTTACAATTAAAATGAACTTTCCACAATTCATAATTCTCATTAACAATGCCTCATCATAATTCATAGATAATTTATACATGGATAATTTAACTCAAAGACTCCTAAAGATTCAAATAATTCTAAGTCATATATTTGTAGCATGAAAACATAGGTGTCTCCCTTTATCTAAATAACTACCTCTGATTCAAAACCGACAAGTAATGACATCCTCACTAAAGATTCACTCAAAGCACTCGAAGTGTTTAAGGTTTAGGAAAAAGCACTCATAAGTCAAACATAAAAAGTTAATCCCATACGCTTGCCTGAAAATCAAATTTCCACCACTGTAATATGAGATGATATACAAATCAAAATGTCTTTCAAGGGTTGTAATGGGGCTTGGGTTAAAGGTGTGGAAAAGGATAAATTAGAGGGTTAGAATCGAGATAGAATTGACAATTTACCTATCTAAAAAAAAATGAATTGATAATAAAATTACATCAATTAAAAATTTGTAATACTAATACTAATAATATGAGCTCATTCTTCAATAGGTGGAATTTTACTTTGCAAAAGCTCACTTTTCATAATACTAATACTAAATATACTTCAATTTTTTTCTTTCTTTCTTTAATTAAGAACAAACCAAATAAATGCATAATATAAGAAAGAACTTTAACAACTAAAATAAAGTAATTAGGCAACTGATCAAATTAATTCTTGATAGAAGGGTAGTCAAAGGAATGGTAATAACATATACGAGCGGGGTTTTGGGTTAATATTATTGGGTGAATCAATAAAAAGGGTTGTTAGAATCAAATGGTTCACTAAGGGTTAATTGTGAAGGTAGGCTTTTTAGTGGAGTGAGTGGGTTAAAACATAGGTGCCTTTATCATCTCAGTATATCAAATAAAAAATGTGGTCTTGACATGCATAATCGAGGCAAGTTCTAGAATAACAATTCTGTGTTGACACACTCATAATCAATAAAGTAAGAATGAAAAGGAGTATATGCTCTATAAGGCTCAAAATGGCACAAAAATTATGGGTTTATGATATCAGTCCCTATAAATTTCAAACTTCAAGGTAATATTCAAATTCAGTTCAACAACCTAGAATTTTTTTGTTTGAAAAATAGACTTATCATGCTTGATTCTCTAGTTTAAATCATCAATTCACAATTAACTATGACTTAATATAAAACATATCAATAAAAATCATAAATCATCAGAAATTTCATCCTAATTTGTAATATGAGGAAATTACTTAAGAACTAGAAATAATTTAGGGATTTGAGAACAATGCAAAAAGTTAGGCACTTTTACCCCCATACTTAAGATGTACATTGCCTTCAATGTACAAAGATAGATAAATAATCATGTGATACTGAAATCAAAAGAGAAGGGGAGAAGTGACACTTCTTAAATTTCTTCTGGGATCACTATTCCCGGCCTGATTTGGAGGAGGAGACGATGGTGCTGTAGTGGATGCCAACAGTCACTACGCTAGATAAAGAAATTAGGAAACTCGTGACGAATTAGCCAAGAATTATTAAGATACATTTAAAATAAACTAATTACGTATTTCAGGATAAGAAAACTAAAGGGAAAGAAAACAGAAAGTAAGATAAAATTAACATAGAAGATGAATAGACTGAGGAGTCCTTATTGTTGGATGGTTTGCGAGGCGGGTGTGATTCCTAAGGCTATGTTGAGCCGATAGTCGTGGTTCCAGTATGATTCCCAGCAGCCTGAAGAACATAAAACCAAGAAACTAGATTAAAATAAACTAAATTAAGAATAAGAGAGTCAAATAGAAGGAAATTGAAGCAAAAGAGAAAGGTAGAATAAAGGTTAAATGGTCTCAAAGACCCTTAGCTTGTAGACTGGATGGATCGGTCGGCATGAACATACGTAGATCGATCTCCCTCTGGGAGATCATGCTTGGCTTTTTCTGCTTCTTTGACATGGATATGTGTAGGCTCAAGAGTTTACAAACATGTTATGGAGAAGAGAGAAATTTAAGAAAAAGAATGAAGGAAGAAGATGGGGAGTAGGTGAGAAGGAAGGGAAGAGGAGTGGCTTTAAATATAGTTTCAAGTCTGGTACTTCCCCAAGCCCGTGTACCATGGGCGTGTTGTTTCACACGGCCACTTCGCACGGCCGTGTGTCTAGGCGTGTTGGTTTACCCGCCCCATTTACATATTGCCACACCCATTAGTGATAAGTCAGTGTCATCCACGGCTGCATCGCACGGCCGTGGCGTTTTATCGGTGCCCGTGTGGTGGTGGATGGAGTCCGTGAATTGAAGATTTGTTTCTCTCTGACTTGTACCTTTTCTTCCATTGTCAGTACGAAGATTCTATACTTCCACACGGCCACGGTCGCCACGGTCGTGTGCAAGGCCGTGTGGTCTAGAAATCTGCACTTTTGGCTAGTTTAAAACTAGGTGTTTAAGATGAAGAGATGAAAATAAACTAAAATGCAAACAAATGTGTAAATAAATAGGGTTAGTGCTTGGGTTGCCTCCCGATAAGCGCTCATTTAAAGTTTTAAGCTAGCCTTTCCTTGTATTTGCAAAAATCAGGGTGGTTTAAAAGTTTGAATATCTTCCTTTATGCTGTAAATTCTATTTTTATGATAAAGTTTAAGTCTATAAGCGTTTACCTTAAAAGTACCGAATATGGGATTATTTACCTCGACTATTTCGTATGGGAAGATATTGCGTACCTCAAGAGGTATTTCTTCGTTTATATTTAGGTCTGACATGGTAATTCATGGATCTTCCTTCTTTAACAGTACCTGATCTCCTATTTTGAAGTGGTTTGATGTTCCTATGATCATTTCTGGGGGTTCCTTTGGTTTTGCCTCGTGCAGATCCGATTCCTCTTTATAGTGTGTCTTCCATGCTTCTAATTCATCGACCTTAAGGCTTCATTCCTTATATAGTTCTTCTTTATTTGCACGAGGTCTATGATCTGGCTCATGTTCGCGGCTTTGTGGTGGATCCTGTGGTGAAAGGTGCACAAATTGATCATCAATTGAATTTACTTTCTCACCTTCATCGATTGATGTCTTGGTCGAGTCAAGAGCTTGTAGACTGATCGATTTGTCACCTACACGAAGAATGAGTTCTCCTGTGCCAACATCAATTTTAGTCCTGGCAGTTGCTCAAAAGGGTCTTCCTATGATTAAAGGAATCGAATTCTCCTAATCCATGTCTAAGATAACGAAATCTACTGGGAAAACAAATTTATCAATTTTTACAAGAACATCTTCGATAATACTCCTAGGAATTCTAAAAGTTTTTTTAGCTAATTGAATACTCATCCTAGTTTGTTTGGGTTTCCCTAGACCTAGTTGCTTAAACATTTTATAAGGCATGACATTTATACTTGCCCCTAAATTAGCCAAAGCATTATCAACTATTAGTCTACAAATTAAACATGAAATTGTAAAACTCCCTTGATCATTTAGCTTCTGTGGCAGTCTATTCTATAGAATTGCTGAGCACATTGCGTTTAATTCCACATGTGGCTCCTCGTCTAACTTATGCTTATTCATCAAGAGTTGTTTTAAAATTTTCCTCGAATCTGGCATCTGTGAAACATCTTCAAAAAGTGGTAAGTTAATATGTAATTTCTTTAAGAGTTTAAGAAACTTACCGAACTGTTCTTCTGTATCGTCTCTCTTTAGCGCTTCGGGATAAGGTATGTGAGGTTGGTACTCTTTGATTACCATTTTTGGCTTTTCTTATGTTGCCTCAACTTTATTTTTTCTACCTCACTTTCTTGTATTGAATTGGGTTTATCTAACCGTACATTTTCTGGAGCTGTTATGGCTTCGATTTGCTCTTTTAGGTTAATCTCAGTTTTGCTTGGTAGACGCCCTTGCGGTCGTTCGAAAATTAACTTTGCAAGTTGTCCAACTAACTTAGTAATTTCCCCAACTGACTTAGTAAGTTCCCCAAATTGATTCTCGATTTCTTTGATCGATGCTTGTTGATTATCGCGTTGTTTCAATTTTTTGGTGACGGGTATCTGTGGCTACCATGAATTTTGTCATCATCTCCTCAAGGTTCGGCTTCTTTTCTTATGGATATGGCTGGTTTTGGAAATTTTGATGAGGTTGTTGTCTTTGATTTCCTTGATTTCCTTGACCTCCCAATGAAAAGGTTGGGTGGTTCCTCCAACCTGGATTATAAGTATTACTATAAGGGTTGTTATTAGATCTTAAATTATTACCAATATAGTTCATCTATTCACTTTCTATGCCCGATTGGTAGGGTGGGTACTCAGGATTTGCTATAGTTCCACTTACGTCACACTGCATTACTGGATGTACCTGCGAAAAACACAAACTATCAAGCTTTTTATTCATCATCTCTACCTGTGTTGTTAGCATGGTTACTGCGTTGAGGTTGAAAGCTCCAGCTGATTTTGTTGGTTTTGTCTTTGTAACCTGTCACTAATAGTTATTCAATGACATCTCTTCAACAAACTCGTAGGCTACCTCAAGAGTTCTGTTGGTCAGGGTTCCACCGGTAGCTGAATCAATTAGTTGCCTCGTTGAAGGGTTTACACCATTATAGAAAGTTTGGACTTGGAGCCATATGGGTAAACCATGGTGCGAACACATTCTCAAGAGATCCTTGTATCTCTCCCATTCATCGTATAATGTCTCTAAATCCATTTGAACAAAAGAAGAGACATCATTCTATAATTTGGCCATTTTGGATGGTGGGAAATATTTTAATAAAAAATTTTCGATCATTTGATCCCATGTGGTGATTGACACTCGTGGTAATGAGTTCAACCACTGCTTGGCTTTATTCCTTAATGAAAAGGGAAATAACAATCAAATTAGCTATATGAGTATTTGGGTATTCGTCCTGTAAACCATCAAATTAAACAAATTGTTGAATTATTTATACAGTGTTAGGCTTTAATTCAAAATTATTAGCAGCTATAGCAGGCCTAACAACTACTCTTGTTAAATGAGGTTTAGCATAATCATACATAGTACGTGGAGCATTATTTTCTGCCACATCTTGTGGTGGTGGATTATTCACGTCCATCCCTTCAATAGGATTGGATCCGCCTTGTTGTTCTTCTTCTCTGTGATTTAGGACACGGCTTAGGACATGGGCGTGTGCCTAGGCCGTTTGAAGTCTGCATGTTAATTGTAGAATTTAATTTGACACATGGCTAAGGGCACGGGCATGTGCCTTGGCCGTGTGACCATAGTGAGTTGATGACGTCATAGTCAGAGTGCCAAGGTTTTGGCACACGGGCTAAGACACGGGCGTGTCAAGGCCATGTGAGGGACACGGGCCAGGGAGACGAACGTGTGTTCGACCGTGTGAAATTGGTCAGGATCGACCACGGGTGGAAGACACGGGCATGTCCTAGGGGCACACGAGCATGTCCCTAAACTAATACAGGAGTGTGGCCCCTGTTTTGGGGAAAAGTTTTCCAAGCTCATAAAAGTTCACAGATAGATTTCGAAATCTCTCGGAGGTATGCATAGGGCCTTGTGGGCTGAGAATGAGTAAGGGATGGGTTTAAATGAAATTTTATAACTTTAATTGTGACGTTTAAGCTAGATAAGTTAGGTAATGCTTCAAACTCATTTTCAACTTTGAATACAGGTAAGGGGTGTTACATTTATTGGTATCAGAGCTATGGTTTAGTTGATTCTAGGACTAACGTAGCGTAAGTACGAGTCTAGCTATACATTCCAAATGTAAGAGTGTCGGTCTATTAATAGTGTGATGGCTTCTAACGTTTAAAAATCATGTTTTATGTAGTATATAGATTCTGATCCAGACCGAACTGCAGTAGATGATGTTGTGAGTAACGTGCCAGCTCTCGCTCAAGGGACCACGCCAACTAATAGTAGACCCGAGACCTTAGGTCAGGGGGAAGAGGCCCGAAAAGCCTTTCTCCACATGATGAGAAACTGGTATACTGAATATACCCGAGCAAATCCTAATGCTCAACCCCCTCCACCTTCACTAACTCCTTAACCCACTCCAGTAGCACCTCAAGTGGTTGAGGTAGTGAGAAGAGAAAGGCCTCTAGTCGATAAAATCTGGAAGCAAAGAGCCGAATAATTTAAGGCTAATAAGGACGATGACCCAAAGAGAGTGAAATTTTGGCTCGAGAATACCATCAGGGTATTCGATGAGTTATCTTGCACACATGATGAGTGATTAAAGTGCACAATATCTCTCCTAAGAGATTCACCCTACAAATGGTGGAACACCCTTATGTCGGTGGTACCAAGGGAGAGAGCTAGTTGGGAATTCTTCCAAAAGGAATACCAGAAAAAGTATACCAATCAGAGGTTCATCGACCATAAGAGGAAGGAGTTCTTGGAATTGAAGCAAGGCCGTATGTTAGTGACCAACTACGAACAGGAGTTTGTAAGGCTTAGCAAGTATGCCCGGGAGTGCATGTCTACGGAGGCCGTCATGTGTAAGAGATTCAAGGACGGATTAAATAAACAAATTTATTTATACGTGGGAGTCCTCGAACTAAATGAATTTGTAGTGTTGGTGGATAGAGCCTGTAAGATCAAAGAGTTGGCTAAAGAGAAGAGAAGAGCTGAGAATGAGTCTCGTGACTCGAGGAAGAGACAAATGAATAAGTCTCACCAATCCTTATCTAAGAAATCAAGGGATTTCGCCACTCGATCAGTCACCTCAGCAGAGTTTTCAACCCAAAGTAAAGACAAGCAATTTTCGGGGTAGAAATGGCAGACCATATAACATCCTGATAATTAGGGGTTATGCATTTTACTTAATTGAATGATGTTGCATGCTTAATTATTATTAAGTGTATTTTGGAAGTTATTTGAGCTTCATTAATTAAGTGAATGCTTAGTAAAACTTTTAATTTCTATTAATTAGAGAGAGCTAAGCAAGTTAGGCCTTAAGAATTAATGATAAGAGGTTTTAGCATGAATTAAGTAATTGGCAAGGTGGTTAAGATGCATGGATGTGTGCTTGAGGAGTGAGGTTCGAATATCCTAGCTAGCATAAGGGAGGATTTTATTTTTTCTGTTTTCTTCCCTATAAGTGTCGGCCAAGAATGTTCTAGAGTGGATGAGTGTTCTCTTAATTTTGGCTATTTGACCAAGTGAAAAAGGAAGCTAAGAACTTATGGTATGGAATCATAAGTTGATGATAAGATGAGGGGAACAAAAGGCATAAGTTTGGGCAATGTTTTGGGAGTGTGTTCATGGTCATTTGACCATGAACCTAGACGGCATGAAGGGTTAAGGGAGTGGTTTAATTGTGTAGCAAAATTTGGTTATGATGGGGAAGAAACAAGGAGGAAAAAGGGGAATGATGTTGGCTAGGTTGACCGAAAATTAGTGTAGCCATTAGGGTGCTAGTTGGCCAAAAATCCTAGCAAAAATTTGTCCATCTTTTCTCATTTCTCCAAAAAATTCTCCTCCTAGCCGAATCTTACTTTGGGAATTAGGCAAAACTTCTCTTTGTTTTGGTTCTCATTTTGACCATTTGGTTAAAATTCCTCTCTCTCAAAATTCTTGTCAAAAGCCTCAAAGTTGGAAAGCCTTTCTTTTTTTCTTCCTTTTCTCTCATTGCCGAATGTATCAAAAGGTTCAAGCATCATCTTTTCTTCTTCATTTCTCCCTCTTGGCCGAATACATCTAAGCCCCAAAACCAATCTCCTTTCTCTTTGATCATTTCTCCTTTTCTTTTCTTTTCATTTTATTTCTCTCTTTCTTTCCTCTTTGCCAATCTACAAAGGATCAAGAACCATTTTTTCTTCAATTTTACCTCTTTGGTAGATTGTGCATAGGTCTCTAAACCTATCCCTTTTCTTTTCTTTAACATCATCTTTTCTTTCTTCTCTCTCTATCATTTCCATTATCTTTCTTCTTTCCTCAAAACTGAAACCATCATATTGAAACCACCATTTCTCTTCTCTTTTTGTTAAGGCGAATCATCATATTCTTTTCTTCTTATTCAAGGTCAATCTTGAAGAACTCAAAGTAAGATTTTATCAATCATTTTCATCAATTCTTTTACTTTAGCAAAATTAGAATCATGATCTTTTAATTTCTCTCCTAGGCCGAATCATTTGAAAAGATATTTCAAAGATCTTTGTTGAAGACAATCTTTAAGTGACCATTCGAAATCATCAAGGTAAGGTTATTAATTTAGATCATATCGATTTATTTTAGATAGACTACTAATCGATCGTATTTTTAGAGGCGATTTAAGATCAACAAGATAGGTAAGAAAAGAGCCAGATGGAGTGTTTGGAAGAGAGGAGGCATTCCTTTACCATCAAACTTCAAGCGAAGGCGATGTCGGTGTTAGAGACTTTCCACCGGGTTGTGGACCCTCTGCTAACAAGGATCGGTTATTTGAAGTAGTGCGTACAACCGAACCACTTTACATTGGTGGAATTTCGTCGGGTTTTGATCCATCTAGTGGAGAAAAACCACAAATAATTGTCGTTCGAGAATCCGAGGGTAAGGAATTAGATCTCTCGTCAATAAGTATAGTTTTGTTAACAATAGTTTATACTAACCAAGTGTGTTAATCAATTAGGTGTTGACGAGCGAGAGTATTGTTCTCACTATCACAAGGTGTGTAACCTTACATTAAAATTTCCATAGATCTATATTTTAAAAAGTGATTATATGACAATATGTTTGTTTGTGGATACCAATCATTTGTATCTGAAATTCGGGTATGATTACCCCAATATTCCGTTTATTTTGCTATATGCATAAATATGAAATGAGTATGATTATATTATGTTTTGTGGGGTAAATAGCATGAAAATCGATTTGATATGTATGTGCATGGGCATATGGGTATTGTTGATAAAGGAGGAAGTATTCGGTGGTTTTACCACATTTCTGGTGACTTCGGTCACATATTTGACTCGTGACTTGGTCACATAATTGACTCGGGTGACCTCGGTCACATATTTGAACTCCGGTGACTTCGGTCACATATGTGAATTTGGTGACTTTGGTCACGTATTTGAAATTTAGACTTCGGTCAGGTGACTTCGGTCACATCTGTTTTGGTGACTTTGCCACAACATTATAAGGGCGATGTGCATGTTGACTGCAGCAACTGCCTTCGATGGTGTGTAGCGAATGGAGGGTCGATTTAGTAATCCCCACGGTGTGTTGGTTGGTACGGGTGGTGTGTAGCGGATGGATATTTAGGTGGGCTGGGCTTGCATTTCATTTCATGTACATAACCATGTAATATTGATGATTATTATTTGATCTGCTATGAAATGGGCCTTTGGGCTAAACATGAGCTAAATGGGCCTTTGGGCTAAATATGAACTAAATGGGCCTTTGGGCTAAATATGAGTTAAATGGGCCTATGGCCATATGTGAAAATTTTTGGACTCAAAGCATATGATAAAATGGACTTTTTAGTGTATGTGTTATACATTGAGTTTATGACTCACCCCTTTTGTGGGATAAACTTTTCAGATAATTCATAGTGCGATGGATTGGGTTAGCAAGGATTTCGAGGTGGCCAGTGCTCATATCAAGTATTGTGGAGATTTCCCAACTTAAACTTATTAATTTAAATTTTATTACTTAGACTTTATTTTGGGTTTGCTATTTTTGTAATAAGGCCACTATAAACTACTTTTAGATTTTGTGTTTAGATTTATTTTAAATTCTGCCATGAACGATTATCAATTAAATAACTAAATGGTTTTCGATAAATAATTTAAAAAGGTTTTTGTCAGTAATATATATATGTGTTTTAAGAAAATACAAATCTATTTTTTTAACTAAGCCCAATTCGATCTTTAGGTTAATCCGTTTTACTTAAAATCATCAAGTTTTCTTGAACAAAACGATATTCCGCTAAAGTTTTACTCGAGGAACATACCAAATCCAGTTAGGCTTTTTGGGCCGGGTTTGGGGTGTTTCAGACCACATCAGTTGCTAGTGTGGGCAACATCTGACCAAGTAGACCAGAATGCCCACAGTGTGGTAGGTGCCATTCTGGTGAGTGTCAAGCAAATGAGAAAGCTTGTTTCAGATGTGGGTCCTTAGACCACTACATCATAAACTGCCCCGAGGTGGGTGAGAAAGAAAAGCCTCAAAATACAAGACCGGGAAGTACTGCTAGGGAAGACAATTGAAAAACCTGGGAAATGAGGTGGGTAGCAAGAACCCATCCAAAGAGCAAGCTGCAAGATTCGAGGGTATAGCACCGACGAGAAAATATGCCATTCGTGCTCGTGAAAAGGCATATTCCCCCAACGTAATAGTAGGTACATTTTCTCTTTATGATACTCGTGTTATAGCTTTAATTGATCTGGAATCTACCCACTCATACATCTGCATGAAATTGGTGTGCTTAGGCAGTGGACCTGTTTAAGAGTAGATCTAGCATAGTTAAGCGAGTTGATCGCAAACTTAGAAATAGGATGACGAAAAACTTCCAGATTAGGGTCAAACCTAATATGGGAGTCCATAGATCAATTTAATGCAATTCTAGGGGTTTTAATTAGAAATAATTTTCAATTAATCAACCTAGGGTTAGGCGTTAGTAGCCTCGAAAGAGGAATTAATATAAATTAGGGAATCCTATGGATCAAGTCCTCGTTTGGTTCAGAGTTAAATAACAAGTAAAGTCTAGGTGGATTCTTCCTCGGGTATTGTCTTAATCAATTGGTTTTTCCCACAAGTATTTACCCAATTCATTCTCCTTGACTTAGCATCTTTAGCTTAGTAGTTAGTTAATTTTAGAATAAACAACAACTCCTTTAATTTTTAGGTTAAATACAAAAAAGAAAGTTAGTATTAGTACTTTTGGTTCCTTTGGGTTCGACAATCCGGTCTTGCCACTAAACTATACTATTGTTCGATAGGTGCGCTTGCCTCCATCGTTGTCTTAGTTAGTTTTAGGTTCGATCATTCTTTTTATAAATTTTTAAGACTCTAACACATTATCAAGTTTTTGGCGCCGTTGCTAAAGAACTAAAATATTAAGAAAGCTCAATTATTATTAATTACCCATATTTTATTTTATTTTATTTTTGCTATTAGATTTTATTTTTACTTTTCTAATTTTCTTTTATTTTTTTCTCTTGGAAGGTACCTCCAGTTTATGACTAGAGGAACCCGACAGGACCACTACTTTACGACAGTGAAATTGAAAGCACAGTTCTCAAAAACTAAAGAGTAATAAAGAGAAGCCTACAATACATATAAGAAGAGAAAGAAGGCAAAATTAATATGAAAGAAGACATGGCTGAGAATAATCTACTACCTCCAAAGGCGGCCGAAAATCATGCTCATCGAACTATGTATGATTATGTTAAACCTAATTTGACAGGAACTGAGTCAAGTATTGTTAGACCTGTTATAACTGCTAATAATTTTGAACTGAAACCTAACACTATACAAATGATACACCAATTCGTTCAGTTTGATGGTTTGCAAGATGAAGATCCAAATAATCACTTGGCAAATTTTCTAGAATTTTGTGATACTTTCAAAATTAATGGTGTTTCTGATGATGCCATCCGTCTTCGGTTATTTCCCTTCTCTTTGAGAAATAAAGCCAAACAGTGGCTGAATTCTCTTCCATGAGGATCAATCAATACATGGGAACAAATGACTAAAAGATTTTTATTACAATATTTTCCACCGGCCAAAACAGCTAAATTAATGAATGATATCTCTTCTTTTGTGCAGATGGATTTAGAAACATTATACGATGCATGGGAGAGGTACAAGGATTTGTTAAGAAGGTGTCCACACCATGGTTACCCTTGTGGCTACAGGTCCAAACTTTTTACAGCAGTGTGAAACCCTCAACCCGGTAGTTAATTGATTCAAAGAATTTGAACTCGAATAACAAAACTCCCGAGGCAACCTATGAGTTTATAGAGGAGATGTCACCAACAACTATCGGTGGCAAGTTACAAGGACAAGGCCAACAAAATAGCGAGTTTTCAACCTCGACGTAGTCACCATGCTATTAAATCAGGTAGAGATGTTAAATAAAAAGGTTGATGCTTTACGTGGTTCTTTGCAGGTACATCCAGTTATGCAAAGTTATTCAAATCTAGGAGCTGTGGTGAATCCTGGGTACACACCCTACAATTCGGGCATGGAAAGTGAACAAATAAACTATACGAGTAACAATTTCAGATCTCACAATAACCCTTATAGTAATACTTATAATCCAGGTTGGAGGGACCACCCCAATTTCTAGTGGGGTGGTCAAGGAAATCAGAGATAACTACCCCTCCAAACTTCCAATAACAACTCTACCCATAAGAAAAGAAGCTGAACCTTGAAGAAATGATGACAAAATTCATAGCGGTGTCAGAAACTCATTTCCAAAACACTGAAACAACATGTAAAAATCAACAAGCATCGATTAAAGGAATCGAGAACTAGTTAGGGCAACTCACTAAGCTGATCTCCAAATGACCACAAGTTAGCTTGCCAAGTAACACTGAGACTAACCCAAAAGAGCAAATTCAAGCCATAATAGCTCATGACAGTGAAGGGTTAGTGGAATATGAATCTAAGCCAAGGCAAGAACCTGTGGTAAGTGAAGGAAAGGTTGAGGTAAGCCAAGACAAGCCAAAAACGGTAATTAAAGAATTCTAACCTCAAATACCATACCCCAATACGATAAAGAAAGACGACACAGATGAATAATTTGGTAAGTTTAAGATGACACAGGCAAATAATTTGGTAAGTTTCTTAAAATTTTAAAGAAATTAAATATTAACTTACCGTTTCTTGAAGCTCTTTCGCAGATGCTAGATTCAGGGAAATTTTTAAAATAGCTTTTAACAAACAAGCGGAAATTAGACGAGGAATCGCATGTGGAATTAAATGCAGTGTGCTCAACAATGTTACAAAACAGGCTACCACAAAAATTAAAAGATCCAGAGAGTTTTACAATTCCATGTTTAATTGGTAGTTTATCTATTAATAATGAATTAGCTGATTTAGGGTCAAGCATCAATGTTATGCCTTATAAATTGTTTAAACAGCTAGGTATAGGGAAACCCAAACAAACTAGGATGAGTATTCAATTAGCTCGTAAAACTATTAGATTTCCTAGGGGTATAATTGAGGATGTGCTAGTGAAAATTGAAAAATTCATATTCCCATTGACTTTGTTGTTTTAGATATGGATGAATACAATAATATCCCCTTAATTTTAGGAAGACCCTTTTTAGCAACTGCCAGATCTAAAATTGATGTTAGTAGAGGTGAACTCATACTTTGTGTAGGTGACGAATCAATCAGTCTTCAAGCTCTCAACTCAGCTAGGACATCAAGTGATAAAGGTGAGAACGTAAATTCCATGATAATCATTCGGTTAAACTTTATTTTCAGGAAGCACCACGAAACTACACCACTGAGCCTGATCCTAGACCTCATGGCAACAATGAAATATCTCATGAGGAACAATGACTTCAGATCGATGAGCTAGATGAGTGGAAAACACATTTCAAGGAGAAACTAGGAATATACGAAGCAAAATCGAAGGAACCCCCAGACGAGCTTAATGGAACATCAAATCACTTCAAAATAGGAGATCAGGTATTGTTAGATAAAACAGACCTGCGAATCACCATATCAAACCTGAATACAAATGAAGGAATCCCTTTTAACGTAATCATTGTTTTCCCTTACAGAACAGTCGAGGTAAGAAATTCTACATTCGGTACTTTTAAAGTAAACACTACTCGACTCAAACTATATAATGATAGCATGAGAAAGGATTTTTCACTCCTCAAACCACCGTGAATGTACGAATGAGTGGTAAGTCTAGCTTAAGACTTTAAACAAGCACTTCTCGAGAGGCAACCCGAGCACTAACCCCATTTATTTTTATTTTCTTTCTTTTAGCACCTAACTACAAACTAACCAAGTTAATGAAGTACAAATTTTTGTACCACACGGCCGTCGTCGTGGCCGTATGGGTACTACGAATTTTTGTACTGACATGGCAGAGATAGTACGAAATAGGACAAAAATATCTTCAAGTCACGGACTCAAACTAAACACCACGGCTGTGCGATGCGGCTATGGCTGACATTGTATTAGAAGCACGGGCGTGGGATGTACCAAATCTGAATTTCTATTTAAAACACACCTCTCCCCTTACCATCTACTCTCCATTCCCTTCCTCCAAACTCTCCTCCCTTTTCATTTCCTCCTTTGTCATTCCCCTAACTCAAGATCTAACCATACCCAAGTCAAAGAAGTGGAAGGATCCTATCCTAGTCTCCATGTGCGAGACCAATCTACATAAGTTCATGCCGGCCACTTTATTAACTTGACAGGAAAAGGACCTTTGAGCCCATTTATTTTCTCTTTTTCTTTTATCGTCTCTTTTAATTTCCTTATCTTTATTTTTCTTATACTAAATATGGTTTATTTTATTTTAGTTTCTTGGTTTTAGGTTCTAAAGGCTGCTTGGGAATCACACACCACAGCCTTAGAAATCACACCCACCTCGTGAACCATCTAACAATAAGGACCTTTCGGTTTATTAATCGGTTCTTTTTGTCTTATTTCATTTTTTACACTCTTTCTTTTTATTTTTCTTTCCTTTAAATATATAATTAGTATATTTAGAATTACTCTTATTCTTTCATAGCTAAATTTCTTTATCTAGCATAGAGATTGTCGACGAGCACCACACCACGACCACTGCCAACTCAAGGAATCCATCCAAAAATTAAGAAGATTCACTTCTCCCTATCTCTTATGATTCCATATATATCTTTGTACATTGTGGGAATGTACATCTTAAGTGTGGGGGTGAAAGTTTATTTAAAAAGTGCCTAACTTTTTGCATTATTCTCAAATCCCTGAATGATATCTTGTCTTATGTAAATTTCTCATATCACTAATTAGAATGAAATTCCTTTTGATTTATGATTTTTATTGATATGTTTTAGATTAAGTCATAGTTAATTGTGCATTGATTATTTAAACTTTAAGATACTAGAGAATCAAACATGATGAGTCTATTTTCAAAAATAAAAATTTTGTTTGGTTGTCTTCCTGAATCTAATTGTTACCTTGAAGTTTTAAATTTACAAGGTTGTCATCAAATACCCATAATTTTTGTGAGATTTTGAACCTTTTAGAGCATACATTCTTTTCGTGCTCACTTCATTGATTATGAGTGTGTCAACATTGATTTGTTATTCTAGAACTTGCTTCGATTATACATGCCAAGACCACACCTTTGATTTGATATACAGAGAT
The DNA here is from genome assembly GCA_025506655.1 of Gossypium rotundifolium. Taxonomy (NCBI): domain Eukaryota; kingdom Viridiplantae; phylum Streptophyta; class Magnoliopsida; order Malvales; family Malvaceae; genus Gossypium; species Gossypium rotundifolium. Next base: position 47,123,886 of record CP106722.1, read on the forward strand.
GATAAAGGCACTTAGGATTTAACCCATTTACTCCACTAAAAGCCTACCCTCACAATTAACCCCTAGTGAACCCCATTGATCCTAACAACCCTTTTCATTCACTCACCCACTAATATTAACCCAAAACCCATTTTGTATTTGTTATCATCATTCCTTTTGACTACCCTTCTATCGAGACTTGATTTGATCAGTTGCCTAATTATTTTATTTCAGTAGTTGAATTTTTCTTATATTATGTACTTAATTTGATTTGTTCTTAAAAAAAGTCATAGTATATTCATTATTAGTTTTGTGATTAAGAGAGCTTACACGTTTAAACTAAATATCTTGAGAAAAAAGCACGTATTATTAGTATTTCAAGTTTTCAATTTATGTAATTATTTAGGATTAGTTCATTTTTTCTAGTTAGTTAATTTGTCAATTCAATCTCGATATTGACCCTTCTAATTCAGCCTTTATACACACCTCTAACCTAAACCCCGTTACAACCCTTTTAAAGACCTTTTGATTTGTGTATCATCTCATTTTATAGTGGTGGAGATTTGATTTTCAGGTAAGCCTATGGGATTAACTTTTCATGTTGACTAATGAGTGCTTTATTTTGAGCCTTAAACACCTTCCGTGATTTGAGTGAACCTTTAGTGAGGATGTCAATCCTTGTCAGTTTTGAATCAAAGGTAATTATTTAGATAAGGGGAAACACCTATATTTTTCATGCTAAAAACTACGACTTTGATTGTTTGAATCTTCAGGACTCTTTTAGTTGAATTGTCCATGTATAAATTATGATGAAACATTATCGATGAATATTATGAATTAAGGAAGGTCGTTTTAATCGTAAGTTGAGATTTTTTCTTGAGGACAAGAAAAAGCTTAAGCGTGGGCGTATTTGATAAACCATAATATAAACATATTTTAGTCCCACATTTAGCATGTTTTTGGATGATTTATCCCTTCAATTATGGAAATATGTGCTCTTAATCCTTTGTTTTCATGTTTTATACTTAAGAGAGCACCGAAGGATGAAAAGAACAAAAAGTGAGCCAAAAACAGAGTAAATGGGCCAGATTACAAAATCGACATGGCCTGGCACTCGATTCACATGACTGTGCCTCCTTCACAGACTCAAACACGGCCTGGCCTCGACTTACACGGGCGTGTGCCATGGGCATGTCCCTGCCATAGCAAAGTAGAGTTTCATTCGGAATAGGGTACTTAGAGGCAAGGAAAGCCATTCCAAAAGCCTATATAAACACCCTAGAGGCCAACCTTAAAGGGGGCATTCAGCTAGGCCAAAGAGCCAAGCCAGAGAGGCCGAATTGTGGGATTCACTCGAAGAAAGCCAGTAGATCCATCTCAAGAAGTCGGAGTCATACTCAAGACTAAGGATCTCTCTTTCAATTCCTTCAGGGGTTTCTAGGGTTTTCTTTATGTTATGTTTTGTATTTTCTTCTGAGATGTTTTCTTTTATAATTATTAACTAAACCCTCAGATACTTGAGGGGGATGAAACCTAAGACGAAACTTGTTATTATTTCCTGAGCTGTATGATAAATACTTGATTTGTTCTTAACTTTGTGTTCTTAATTCTTGCTTTGATATTCCAGGATATTGATTCAAGTATTGATGTGCTTAGGCAGTGGAGCAAAAGTCCCTGTTTAAGAGTAGATTTAGCATAGTTAAGCGGAGTTGATCGCAACCTTAGAAATAGGATGATGAAAATCTGCTGGATTAGGGTCAAACCTAATATGGGAGTCCATAGATAGTGTTAATGCAATTCTATGGGTTTTAATTAGAAAGAAACTTCAATTAATCAACCTAGGGTTACACGTTAGTATCCTCGAAAGAGGTATTAATACAAGTTAGGGAATCCTACGGATCAAGTCAAGTGAATAAATCGTCTGGTTCAGAGTTGAATAACAAGTGAAGTCTAGGTGGATTCTTCCTCGAGTATTGTCTGAACTAATTGGTTTTCCCCACAAGTATTTCCCCAACTCATTCTTTTTGTCTTAACATCTTTAGCTTAATAGTTAGTTAATTTTAGATTAAACAACAACTCCTTTAATTTTTAGGTTAACTACTAAAAAGAAATTTAGTATTAGTACTTTTGGTTCATTAGGGTTTGACAATCCGGTTTTGCCGCTAAACTATACTATTGTTGTTTAGGTGCGCTTGCCTCCATCGTTGTCTTAGTTTTTAGGTTCGATCATTCTTTTTATAAATTTTTAAGACTTTGACACACGATCATGGATCTTTTCTAACTCAGGAGGCAACCTTAATCTATAAGCAACAGGCCCAACACGTTCAATAATTTCATACTGCCCGATGAATCTCGGACTCAACTTTCTTTTACATCTGAATCGAAGCACTTTCTTCCATGGAGACACTTTCAGAAATACTTTGTCACCAATTTCAAATTCTATATCTTTTTATTTCAAATCTGCATAAGACTTCTAGCAATCAGATGCTACATTCAAACAATCTCGGACCAGTTTCACTTTCTATTCTGAATCTTTTATTAAATCAACCCCGTGTAGCTTATTTTCACTGAGCTCGGTCTAATACAGAGGTGTACAAAATTTACGACCATACAAAGCTTCATAAGGTGCCATTTTAATGCTTGACTGAAAACTATTATTGTATGCAAATTAAATCAATGACAAATATTGTTCCCACGAACCATTAAACTCAAGTATACAGCATCTTAACATGTCTTTGAGAATCTAAACAATCCGCTCGGATTGACTATCCGTTTGCAGATGAAAAGCTATACTGAAATGTAATTTCGTGCCCAAAGCTTCTTACAATTTCTTCCAAAATAGTGATGTAAATCTCGGATCTCTATTAGACGCAATGGATAGTGGCACCTCGTGCAATCTCACAATATCAGAAATGTAAAGCTTGACTAATCTATCAAGTGAAAATTAGATCTTACTGGAATAAAATGGATAGATTTTGTTAGTCGATCAACTATGACCCATATCGTATCTTTCTTTCTCGGGGTCCGAGGCAATCCATTAAACAAAATCCATCGTCACTCTATCCCATTTCCATTCAGGAATCGAATTGGTTGTAGTAAACCAGACGGAACTTGATGTTCAGCTTTCACTTGTTGACAGATTAAGCATTCAAAACAAAGTCAGAAATATCTCGCTTCATACCAGACCACCAATAGCATCGCTACTAATCATGATACATCTTTGTACTTCTCGGATGAGCAGATAGACAACTGTTATGTGCTTCACTCAAAATCAGCTGAATCAACTCTGGATTTCTCGAAACACAAATACGGTGTCAGAATCTCAAGTAATCATCAACAAATTGAAATTTAGATTCAAAATTCGCATTACACTAAGCTCATTTCGATAACAATCCATTAACAATCTTTTGAGCATCACATATTCGCTATACAAACAATGGTTTCGCTTTTAATTTAGCTATCATGGAACTATCATCAGACAAATCTAAGTGAGCATTCAAAGCACATAGTGCAAACAATTATTTTCTACTCAACGCATCAGCAACAACGTTTGCTTTACCTAGATGATAATCTATCACAAGCTCAAAATCTTTTAATAGATCTAACCATCTTCTTTGATACAAGTTCAAATGTTTCTAGGTTATCAGATATTTCAAACTTTTATGATCTGAAAACATATGACATTTTTCACCGTATAGATAATGGTGCCAGATCTTCAGTGCAAACACAATTGCGGCTAGCTCAAAGTCGTGCGTCAGATAGTTCTTTTCATGTGGCTTCAATTGTCTCGAGGCATAAGCTACAACTTTGCCTTCCTGCATCAAAACACTTCCCAGACTGTTTAACGAAGCATCACTGTATACAATAAATTCTTTACCTAATTCTGGTTGTACCAATACTGGAGCTTCTGTTAACAGAGTTTTCAACTGATCAAAACTTTTCTGACATTTATCAGACCATTCAAATCTAACATCTTTCTAAAGTAGTCCAGTCAACGGAGTAGCCATCACTGAAAACCCTTTTACAAATTTACGATAATAACTAGCTAAATCCAACAAGCTACGAACTTTAGACACGTTCCTTGGAGGTTTCCAATCCAGAATAGCAGAAATCTTGCTCAGATCAACTAGAATCCCAAAAGCTGACACAATATGTTCCAGAAAACTAACCTCGTGTAACCAAAATTCACATTTGCTGAATTTTGCACACAATTTCTTTTCTCTCAAGGTTTGCAACACGATTCTCAAATGTTCAGCATGCTTATTTTCATCACATGAATAAATCAATATGTCATCTATGAATACCACCACAAATCAATCTTGGTACGATTTGAAAATTCTGTTCATCAGATCCATAAAAATAGCAGGAGCATTGGTTAGTCCAAATGGCATAACTAAAAGCTCATAATGCCCATATCTCGTTCAAAAGTAATTTTCAGTATATCTGAATCTTTCACTCTGAACTGGTAGTATCCCAATCTCAGATCAATCTTAGAAAATACAGTAGCCCGTTTTAACTAAACAAATAAGTCATCAATTCTGGGCAACATATATTTATTCTTTATTGCCACCTTATTCAACTGACGATAATCGATGCACATTCTCATCGTTCCATCTTTCTTTTTCAAAAACAAGACAGGAGCACCCCAAGGCGAAAACTCAGTATAGCAAATCCTCTATCGGTCAACTCTTGTAACTGTGACTTTAACTCTTTCAATTCTGTTGGTGCCATTCTATACGGAGCTATCAAAATAGGTGTTGTACCCGGCAGTAGATCAATACCAAACTCATCTTCATGAATCGGAGGCAAACCCGGTAACTCTTCAGGGAACACATCAGAATACTCAAAGACAATAGGCACTGATTCAACTTTCTTTTCAGACACTTTCGAATCAATCAGATAAGCAAAATATGCCTTATATCCCTTTTTCACATGTCTCTGAGCTTTCAATACCGATATCACAGCAGGCAATCCATTTAAATCATTAGACTCAATCCGTACAATTTCATTAATCGGACATCTCAAATCAATAATCTTTCTTTTACAATTTACAACAGCGTCATGCAATGTCAACCAGTCCATGCCCAGAATGATATCAAACTCATTAAATGGCAAAAGCATCAGATCAACAGAGAGACAGATATATCAAAACATTAACGGATAGTTCTTGTATACTTTGTCAACAAGGACACTTTTACCTAAGTGGTTCAATACTTTTATAACAAACTCAATGGAATTTACAGTAAAGTCTTACTGAATACTAAATTCATGCATATATGCGAATGCGCAGAACCAAGGTCTATCAATGCAATCACAAAAGTATCATAAAGAGTAAGAGTACCCGTTATAACATCTAAAGATGAAGCTTCCTCACGAGCTCGAATATCATACACTTTGGCGGGCACTGTAGCTTTCGATCTTACAGCAGTGTCTCTCATAGTTCTCTGACTACCACTAACATTTCTTACATTCTTTGAAGGTCTACCTCTCACAGGTTTATTATTAGATCTCAGATTTTGAACAATCTCTGGCTCGAGAGACTCAGGCCAATCATGGATAAAATGATCAGGTGATCCACATCTGAAACTAGCTTTGTGATTTAATCTGTAACTTTCTAGATGCCTTTTCCCACAATATTTACATTCAAGTCTCTCAGCCTGAACATTTCCAACACTGGACACTAAAGTTGCTGGAGTTTTGGAACTTCTTTGCATTATAGCTTGATTTCTATTCGAATGTCCCACATTATCTCTTAAACGACTTTAATCATCTTTGAATCTCTTCGAAGCAGACTGAAATGATTTGCTCAAAAATCTCTTTCTCACATCTCGAGCTTCAGACTCAGCTTTTCTTTTATCTTTCTCGAGTGCCTCAGCTTTGCATGCTCGACCAATGAGTATGGCAAACTCTTTTATTTCGAGATCCCGACTAACAAGCGAATAATTTCATTAAGACCATCTTTGAACCTTTTGCACATTATTGCTTCAGATGATATACATTCTTGGGCATACTGACTTAGTCTCACGAACTCTCGTTCATACTCAGTAACAACCATTCGACCCTATTTTAGTTCAAGAAATTCCTTTCATTTATGATCAATGAATCTCTCACTGATGTATTTCTTTCAAACACGATCTAAAAGAAATCCCACGTAACTCGCTCCTTCAGAACAACAAAAATTAGAGTTTTCCACCATTGATAAGCTGCATCTCGAAGTAATGATACAACACATTTAATGCATTCTTCCGGAGTCAGAGACATTTCATCAAATGCCCGAATAGTATTTTCTAACCAGAACTCGACCTTTTTAGCATCATCATCATTAGTAGCCCAGAACTCTTCAGCCCCATATTCATGGATCTTTTCAACAGGAGACTTATTCCATAAATTCATATGTGTAGTTAGAGGTATATTAGATGTCTAAGGGCGATTAACCAGGGGCGGGGGTTGCAAAATAGTTGGGTTATTTCTTACGAATTGAGTGAACCATTCCGTGCGTGGGAGCAGGTGCATTACTTTCTACGTCATTAGCTACTACTCTTTCAGGATCCATTGCTATACAAAAATCACATTTTATACGCCAGGATTCATCACACTATCACAATTCAGATATATGGCATGTATAGCTAAAATCTGACACGCTACATTAGTCTGAGAATCGACTAAACCGTAGCTCTGATACCAACCAAATATAATACCCCTATCCCGTGTCTGCCATCGGATTAAGGTTAAGAGTGTTACCTAAAAAATCAAACATCAAGTATATCATCAATTACAGCCATAGTGTCCCCTTTGTAGGTCATCGAGACCTAAAACATGCTTTGCAATAAGATCGGACTAAATCGGAATGCATACAGAAATTCTTGGAAATTTAAAACTTTTCTAAGTTTTAAGGGATACACACCCGTGTGAGCAAACCGTGTGCCTCCCACGGCTGCTAGACACACCTGTGTCTCTTCCCCGTAGTCAAACCTAACTTGGCTCCACGGTCACCAAGCACCCCTGTACTAAGGCCTTGTGCTTTAAGGCCATTTATTGACTTCTTCATACGGCAACTATGCACGCCCGTGTATCATAGCCATGTGCTCTTAGGCTAGCTACTGGCTTTACCTCATGGTCAATAGGCATGCCCGTGTGCTACACCTGTGTGACATTATAAGCTATTTCCAAGACCAAAATGCCACACAACTAGGGTTATTCCTACAAGAAAATTACCAGCACATCTTATACACATATGACAACCAAAAACATATCAAAATAATCATCTATCTCTACAATCCAATCCAATACTAATCATGCCAAGTTTATAAGACTAAAACTCATGAATATACAACCATAATTTATCCATACTTACCATTCACAAGTTCAACTTTTTGTTAAACATATATGCTTAAAAATTCATCTATATACATACCTTAAACTTGACCATTTCATATGCTTTCAAACCATACCAAAAATATGCATCATGTAACACATTCATTAAAGCATATTACCAACACATAACTAGCCAAATCACATGGCTAAGTTCAAGCCTCACACTTATACAAATAATTAGCCTATACATGCCATATCTAGCTATATACATTTCCAAAATGAACCAAAACAAGCTGAGTAGTGTGATGACGATCCTCGACAGTCCCTGAGCCTTCAGTAGCTTTGACGATCTATAAAATAGCTAAAACACACACAAAGTAAGCTTTCCAAAAGCTTAGTAAGTCATATACAAATAAACTTAACCTGAAATGTACATAAACATATAGGAACATTGGCACACTTATTCTTCATAGCACATTTATCACATGTATGCTTTGGTCCATATACTTATACATACTTTGCCACATTCATCAATTCAAAAATCTTATATATACATAGCTCTTTCATGCATACTTACATAGCTCTTTCATGCATACTTTCATGTATCATATTACTATTTCAATATACACAATCATCTTAGAAAGATCATATAGATACTTACCTTGTATACACACTTAGTGTACAAATCAACGTACTTGAAACGGATTTACAACTCACATAGCTATTCGTATCACAGACTTGCCCATTGAACCATTAGGAACCTAATAGGATACTCAGAAAGCTCAAAATAGTCGTACAATGCTAACATCCCAGACGAGGTCTTGCATGCACCCAGATATCGATGTCATTCCCAGACAGGGTCTTACACGAATTAATACGATGCCAATGTCCCAAACATGGTCTTACACGTAAATCTCATATCGATGCCATCATCCCAAAAGTGGTCTTACACAAAATATCAAATCAACGCCAATGTCCCAGACGTGGTCTTATATGATAAAACAGAACAGACACCTATGTTATGACATAGCTAATCCTATCTATTACTAGGTTCATACGGGACTTTTCAGGCCTTGACACTAAGTCAACCTTATCTCAGAATTCATGTACGAATCATCTCATAAGCATTCATAGTTAACAATAGTCATATGGACATATACAGTTCAATACAAATATGTTTATTTGCATAATAACTTACCTCGAGTTTGATTTAACGAAATGAAAACGACTAGTCGGTTACTTTCGCTTTCCAACAGTCTAAGTCTATTTTCCTCGATTCTTGATCTATACATATTCAGAATTAACCCTTTTTTCTCATTAACTCATTCAATTCAATCTAAATACACATATTTTGGGTAATTTATAAATTAGCCCTTATAATTACAAATTTATCAATTTTGTCTATTTTTCTCAAAACATCAAATTTGCAAAATCATCATTTAACCATGCTTAGTCGAATGTTTATACATCTCATACAAGCCCATATTTTCCATGAAATTTGCAATTTAGTCCCTCAAGCTACTATTTTCTCAATTTAGCCCTATTGAGCTAAATTCATCAAATATCCAAGAACAAAGTATGTTCATCTAGCACAAATCTTTCATTTAACAACTAAGCTCATCACAAAGCTCACCATTTCATCAATGGCACATATCATGAACATCATCAATACACAAAATTGAGACATGGGCTTGATAGTAGACTAAGAAGCAATATCAAAAACATAAAAATCATCAAAATCTAAAGCCAAAACATACCTTAATTAAAGCTTGGAATGGACAAAACCATTAAATTTTTTATTCTTTCTTTTTATTTTATGTTTTTAGTGGAAGAAATGGATGAACTAATGTCCATTTTTATGCTTTATTTAATCAAAACTTAATTTAATACATAAATGACATATTTAACCTTTAATCAAACAGATAAAACATATTGATACAAGGTTATTTGTGACCTTTGCCGTCTACTATATCTAAAAATGGACTATTTGTCTTTTAAGGACTTCACAATAATAAAGCCACGTCAATTTGGTCATTAACCAGATGAAAAACCACTTTTAAACTTTATGCGATTCAGTCTTTTTATCAAATTAAGCACACAAACAGATAAATTATGTTACGAAACTTTAGCACATGCATAGTTACTTATCACAGGCACAGAAAGTAATGTTAAAATATTATACAGACTTAGATTTATGGTCCCGAAACCACTATTCTGACTAGGGTATTAACTAGACTGTTATAGATCATATTCGGGATATGGCTTTAGTAATAAATATGAAAATCGTATAAGACCATATCCGGGATATGGTATTGGCATTTAGATTTGATTCCATGTAAGACCACCTCGGGGATGTAGCATTGGCTTCGTACCTACATGAATGACAATGACCATGCATCTTTGACTATCCCTAATGATTAATGGGATAAGTAGATGAGTTTAGAAGTAAAAATGAGAATTGTATTAAAGTCATGTGAATGAGTGAATACAGGTACTCGTGAATGAGCCACGAAGAAACTATTACGATGTTTGGCACGGTATGTGCTAAATAAGGGCAACTATAAGTAAGCATGGCAAGAAGCCTATGACTTGTGTATGGTTAGTTAATGCCATGGATGGATTATATTATGAGCCTATTGTTGCTATTTATTTCCATGCAAACTTACTAGGCTCTATGCTTACCCTTTCATTGCCCTTTTTCCTTGTAGTTCGCCATAATAACTCGAGGAACGCGGACGTAGGAGTTCGAAAATCACACTATCGACATCACTTTGGTATAACAATTTATACTTGTTTGAATATGGCATGTATAGGACGTGGGTATTTTGTTAAGCTATATTTGTTAGCCAAAGTGTTGGTTGTTTATGCTACTAAAGTCATTTTGTAAATGGTCTTAAGTTAGGCCAATACTTGGCATATTCTTATGCTTAAATGAAGATGATATTCTTGAAGTGTATGCTCGTATGAATAGATGTTTTAATGAGTTCTTAGATGTTCCTTTGGGTTATGAATTGTTTTGTTTTGAATTAGAGTATGTATGTGTGCAATTTACAGTGGCAAAGGGCTTGGTATATAGCCATCTAATTGTCCACATGGGTAGTCACACGGGCGTGTGTCTAGGCCGTGTGTGACACACAGTCAACCCTATGGGCGTGTGGATTGAACGTGTGTCTCAGCTGTGTGAGAGACACGACCTTGGAAATGGGTGTGTGCCCAGGCCGTGTGAAGTCTACACGTTAATTATAGCATTTAATTCGACACACGGGCTAAGGACACGGGCATGTGCCTTGGCTGTGTGACCATAGTGAGTTGATGACCTCATAGTCAGAATGCCAAGGTTTTGGCACACGGTTGTGTCAAGGCCGTGTGAGGGACACCGGCATGTGTCTGGCTGTGTGAAATTGGTCAGGATTGACCACGGGTGGAAGACACGGGCATGTCTTAAGGGCATACGGGTGTGTCCCTAGACCAACATGGGCGTGTGGCCCCTATTTTGAGGAAAAGTTTTCCAAGCTCGTAAAAGTTCTCTGATAGATTCTAAAACCTCTCAGAGGTATGCATAGGGCCTCGTGGGCCGAGAATGATCAAGGGATGGGTTTGAATGAAATTTTATAGCCTTAATTTTGACATTTAAGCGAGATAAGTTAGGTAATGCCTCAAACCCGATTTCAGCTTTGAATACGGGTGAGGGGTATTACAGACTAAATTTTAAAAGTTGTAGAAATTGTCATACATGAGGGAAATAGTGAAAATTTAATGTTGTTATAGTTGAGAATATGATTCGGCTAGGCTTGAAATGCAAGAAAGTAAAATGAAAGTCATTTTACTAGCCTAGAGGAAAAAGTGTAATTATGTAAATGTTTGGGGACTAAATTGTAATTTATCCAAAATATGAATTATGAGTCGATTTAGTCAATTCGTGTATTTAACAAGTGAAATTATTATTGTAGACCAAGAAACACGAACCCCAGATCTAAACCGAGGTAAGAACAAAATCGAGGACTAAATCGAGCATCGATACACATTTTGAGAAATGAGGTAAGTTTGTATCAAGTTAAAGTTTCATAATGTTTAATATTTGAAACTAATTAATATTATGATAATGTATGTTATTGCTATGAAAATCGAGTGATAAAGCCTCGAAGAGGAAATGGTGAAAATAAGCTAAGTGAAATTTCGGATAAAGATTCGGAATAATGAGGATACTCATGTTATAGCATTGAATAAAGGAGATCCGTGTAAGTGTAACACCCCAAACCCGGTCTAACCGCTACGACCGAAGGTGGCGTGTCCCTGGGAAGAAAAATGTTTTTAAAACTATTTTGTCGACTTGAACTATTGTGTAGTTTAAGAAAATTGTGGTTGAACAGGGTGAATTGTTAAAACATTTTGAAACTTGATTTAGCGTGATAGAATTTCCTTGTTGATTATTATTCATTCGGCGTATATCTTTAGAAAAACTAAAAAAATTATCTTAAGTTTATAAAAACGTTGATATCATAGATTACTTGGCATGCCTTTTTCGTTTAATAATAGTTTAAGGAAAAAGAAAGAAAAAAAAACAAATCCCAAAGTGAAGTTTAACTGGCCTTATTACAAGAACCGAAATCCAAAACTTAAAGTATAGGAAACTAAATCCAAAATAAACGATGAAATTGAATGTTGAGCATGGCCACCACGAGTCCACACTGGCTTTGGATCCACGATCTAAGCATTATCTGCAAAATGTAATGGAAGGGGTGAGTCACCGAGACTAAGTGTGTAATTCCCCATCCCAAAAGACGTTAAACTCATCCACAGATTCATATGGTATTATGCAAGTCATGCAACCCATCCAACCTAAATATCCATCCGAGACTCCCAAATCTACCCGTTGTGGCACCTAGCCACCGGTGGTACCTAACCAATGGTAACTGAAGTTACAAATATTCATATGTGGGGCCAACCCACTTGTGGTTCCTAACCACTGGTGACGATCCCTTAAATCGATATGTAGGGCCAACCCACTGTGGTACCTAACCACTGGGACAAGTAACAAAATAAGCACATGTGGTACCTAACCACTAGTGGTTCCAAACCACTGAGACTTGGTCACAAAATCATGATATGTGGGGCCAACCCACGTGTGGTACCTAACCACTGGTGACAGTCTGATAAATCATGCCTTCCCCCTCCTCTCATCATACCCATATTTCATGTATATGTTTTTCTCTACAATATGATCATGCTTAATACATAAAAGAAAAACTTAACATAGAACACACAATTTCCACATCGATAAAGCACGTTATTCACCGTATTGGACTTACCCGGAGTCCTTGCTTCTAAGGGTAACGTAATGTTTCCCTCTGTTAATTAGGCTTTCAACAAACACAACATTTAACATAACAACATATGAAGTGCGTAAGAGTTACACACCTGTTTCTCGTACTATCGCACACTCGACTTTAACACTATCACCACTCGAGACTACTACTACCGACCTACGATCTTGCTCCGATGCCGACCCACAAACTCGGCGGCCAATCTCGCACTCCTGATACTGCTCGCTTCTTGTACTTATGGGATAGGTTTACGGATCCAACCTTTCCTGTCATTTGGCTGGCATTCGAGTCCATGAAAACACCTTGGTCACTAAATCACATTAAAGTAGTGAGAACAAAGTAAAAGAAATCGGTGTTCACAGCCACGGCCCTTGCCTAGATCGACAAATCCTGGAGCCTTGAACTTGGCTAAAATGATGATTGAATCCCTTCACCTTCTTCTAATTTTGGCACAAGTAGTCACCATAGAAGAGATTCAGCTTCTAAGTATAACGAGTGAAAATCAACGAGATATTGAGAAAGTGATAGAGATGAGAAAGAGATAGCAAAGAAGAAAATAACGGTGACTTACCAATCCTGAGATGATGATTCGGAAAGAGCTGGCACAGGAGGGAATCCAAAATAGAAGCGAAAATGGAAATAAGATCTTTAATTGTATGGTTAGGGGTTTCGATTCTTAGAGAGATAGAGAAAACACTACAGAAAGGTGGCTAAGTGGTTCGGCTGTGGGAGAAGAAAGTATGGTCAAAGAGGGTTCGGCTTTTAAGAAAATATTGAAGAGGATAGGAGAGCTAGGGAGTTGCAGCAAAGAAAGGGGAGAGAGCTCACAAGAGAAAAGAAATTTAAACTTGACTAGATGCAAAAGATGATCACTTGTGCTTACTAATTTCAACATGTCAATCGAATTTCACCCCCTCTCTAGAGTTTAATTTTCAGCAGACTCTGCCGTCACCTGATAGCTCTTATCCCTCTTGTTATCTTAATCTATATCCTCCCTTCAAGAGAGGCCTCCTTGGCACCAACTTCCCCTTCACATTATCAACAAAATACAAGAATTAAAACTCCTATTTTCAAGCCATCGTGCCATCCTCCCTTCCCCTTGAGTGCCAAATTTTAGCCCAAAAGCTTGGGCCCTAAGCGGCCAACACTTGGCCCAAATCCTTTCTTTTAGTGATGCCGCCCACTTGCTCCCTTGTGGCACCACCTAATTTTGGGCCACAAGCCCACCTTGCAAATTAAACACAGATACCCATTTTAATTATGTCCTATAGCTCTTCGTTAGAAAATTACCCAGGTCTTAGCCCAAACCTGAGCCTATTTCGCACCTCTAAATCTCAAACTAACACCTACACACAGAATGCACAGACCCACATAATCAGGATGTTACAGTTCTACCCCCCTTAAGATAAATTTTGGCCTCAAAATTTACCTGATCAAAAGAGTTGAGGGTATTGAAACGCATAACATCCTCCGGCTCCCATGTTGCTTCTTTTGATCCATGGTTCCACCACAATACCTTCACCAAAGGGACTCATTTCCTACGCAATACTTTGACATCCCGATCCAGGATCTACACTGGTTCTTCCTCAAAAGATAAGTCTGGGCTTACCTTAATTACTTCCACTGGCACAACATGAGATGGATCTGAGCGATAGCATCTAAGCATGTAAACATGAAACACATTATGGGTTAGACCCAAACCTGGTGGCAACTCGAGCTGATAAGCTACTGGTCCCACTCGCTTCAACACCTGATAAGGCCCGATAAACCTAGGGCTCAGCTTGCCTTTCCGACCAACTCTCAACACTTTCTTCCACGGCGACACCTTCATGAAAACTCTGTCACCTTCTGTAAATTCTATATCCTTCCGCTTGAGATCAGCATAGGACTTTTACCTGTTCGAAGCTTCCTTCAGACGAGCTCGAATCAGCCTAACCTTCTCTTCTGTTTTAGCCACCAACTCTGGACCCAACAACTACCATTCTCCCAACTCCGTCCAACATGTAGGGGTACGACACTTCCGACCATATAATGCTTCATATGGTGCCATCCGTATACTTGCCTGGTAACTATTGTTGTATGCGAACTCTGCCAACGGTAGAAATTCTTCCCAACTACCTCTGAAATCCAAGACACAACCCCTTAGCATATCCTCCAAGACCCAAATTATCCTCTCCGATTGTCCATCTAACTGGGGATGAAATGCCGTACTGAAATCTAACTTTGTTCCCAAGGCCTGGTGCAATGCCTTCCAAAACCTCGACGTGAACCTAGGGTCCCTATCTGAGATGATCGACACTGGCACCCATGTAACCTCACAATTTTTGCCACATATAATTTAGTCAACCGTTGGAGAGAGTAATCAACCTGAACCAGTATAAAATGTACCGACTTTGTTAAACGGTCAATGATCACCCAAACCGAATCTTTCTTAGTAGGCGTGAGGGGTAGCCCACTAACAAAATCCATTGTGATCCTTTCCCATTTCCACTGCGAATCTTTATCAGTTGCAACTATCCCAAGGGTAACTGATGTTCAGCTTTGACCTGTTGACACGTCAAACACTTACCCACAAATTCAGTTACTTCTCGCTTAAGGCTCGGCCACCAGAACTACTCCCGCAAATTTCCGTACATCTTACTACCTCCAGCATGCATAGAGTATGGACTTCTATGAGCCTCCTGATGAATCTTCTGCCTTAACTCCACATCTTTAGGCATGCAAACTTTCCCCTGAAAACACAACACTCCATCACTGCTCAAGCTATACCCCTCCAATCCACCACTTTGTCCTTGCAAGCATTGAGCTTTTAAGACTTCATCTACCAGTTGTTTTTCCTTAACCTGGTTTACCCACGTCGGCTTCACTTGTAGTTTCACCAACAGACTTTTGTCATCATATAGACTGAGTTGGGCAAACATGGCTCTCAGATCTGCCACCACTTTACGGCTCAATGTGTCAGCTACCACATTAGCCTTTCCTGGATGGTACTCAATCGAGAAGTGATAATCCTTCAGCAGCTCGATCCACCTCCTCTGCCTTAAATTCAATTCCTTCTGAGTAAGGAGGTACTTCAATCTCTTGTGATCTGTGTACACGATAGACTTCTCTCCATACAAGTAATGTCTCCAAATTTTTAGGGTGAAAACCACTACAGCCAACTCCAGATCATGCGTCGGGTAATTCACCTCATGAGGTCTCAATTGTCAAGAAGCATACGCTACTACCTTCCTTTCTTGCATTAGTACAGATCCTAACCCTGTGTGCGACACATCACAATAAACCGTAAACTCCTTCCCTGTTTCAGGTTGAATCAGTACCGAAGCTTCCATCAAAATCCTTTTTAACTTTCCAAAACTTTCTTGTTGCTTGTCTGACCACACAAACAAAACCCCTTTCCTTAGCAACTTGGTTAACGGTGTAGCAATCAAAGAAATCCTTCCACAAACCTTCTGTAATACCTTGCTAAACCCAGAAAACTCCTAATCTCCGCCATAGACTTTGGTGGTTTCCAATCCAACACAGTTTCAATCTTCTGAGGGTCCACCCTAATCCCCTCAGCCGACACCACATGACCCAAAAATGTAACTTCCCTCAACCAAAACTCGCACTTACTAAACTTAGCAACTCCCTCAGAATTTGTAACACCGCACGAAGATGAGCATCATGCTCCTCCTCAGAGTTGGAATAAACCAAAATATCATCGATAAACACCACAACAAACCGATCAAGATATGGTTGAAACACCCGATTCATCATATCCATAAACGCTGCTGGGGCGTTAGTCAACCCAAATGGCATCACCAAAAATTCATAGTGACCCTAACAAGTACGAAAAACCATTTTATGAATATTCGCCTCGTACTCAGATATCGACTTACTCCGCTGAACCAAATTTAGAAACGCCTTTCATTGTGTATCTATATAACTCGACCCCACGTACTTCCTCTGATAAGCCACCTTGAAAAAGTCCCAAGTGATATCATCGACCAACGCACCTTCCCTGATTGTGAACCACCACTGATAAGATTCATCCCGAAGAAGAGATACTATCCTTTTTAGCTTCTCCTTGGATGTGAAGTCCAAGTCATTCATTATGCGCTCTGTCGCCTCTAACCAGTACTCCGCAGTGTTGGGAGCTACACTCGCAATTCCCCTAAACACCTCGGCTCCATTCGCTCGGAGTCGTTCAAACATAGATTTTGAGTCCCCGTCCCTACGCCTGCTTCAGCAACTCTCTCTAGGACTCGCAGCATAGTTTGTGACACTGCATCATCACTACCTACCTGCTCTTAAAATTCAACGCCCACAGTTGGCGGCGGTGGCACCTCATTCTCTGACCCATAACTGGACCTACTGATTCCGACACAATTGTCCTACCCCTACCACGGCCGCACGCAATATGCCTACGACCTCGAGTGTTCATTCTACCATTTGTGATTTAATCTGATTTAGAAATTTTATGGGTTAATAACTTTTTCTTTCAATGATTAACAACGAACTATCTTATGGAAGGAAGTTTTTAACAATGGTTCTTTCGAATTTGAACTATGTCTACATAGTTCAGTTCTTAAGTTAGTATTCCCTAATTCTAGAGTTCCTATTCAATTAGCATCCCACGGAACACCACATACATGCATAAGGTATCTTGGTGATTTTTCAAAATAGGGGTATTTCAGTAATTTTACAATTTGAGGGTATTTTGGTAATTTTACAATCCGGGAGTATTTTGGTAATATTGCAAATTTTGATAACTTTCATAAATCGAGGGTAAATTGGTAATTTCTCAAACAAAGGCGCTTTGTTAATTTTCCAAACAGGGTTATCTTGGTCATTTCACAGAATTAAGGGTACTTTGGTCATTTACCTCAACCTAGGGTATTGTGGAAAATTTTACAAAATTCAGGGTCATATAAGTAATTTTGCAAAGATAGGATACTGGTCCCTTTCGGGTTTTAGTTAAAACTTTGGCCTGCTAACAAGTCCTCACGATTAGGGTGAACAGTCACTACGCACCAGGTAGGATCCCAGAAAAGAAGAGTTGAGTCACTAGGACGCTTAAATACCAAGCTCTTCCTGAATCCAATCCTAGACATGCGTATGCATGTTACCATACCCTAGTCCTTCTGACTTGTTCACAAACATGTTTATTTAGGGAAGTTAAGTTTTATGAAAGAGTGTGTGTACCTAGGCCTAAGGTCCATAAGCCCTGACATATCTATCTACGTCCCTAAAAACCCATTAATATATATATCACATCAGGGATTAAGATACTTACCTAGGTGGATCGGTGCTGGAGACTCAAGTGTCATGCTTTTCGAGATATGCATCTCCCCAAAAATTATTTTACAGACCTTTTATTGAAAATATTTTTAGTCTTATACCCACAACCGAGCTTTTGAACCGGGCTCTGATACCAAAATGTAACACCCCAAACCCGGTCTAACCGCTACGACTGAAGCTGGCTTGTCACTGGGAAGAACAACATTTTTCAAACTATTTTGTCAACCTGATTTGCAAGGAAAACTTTTCGTGCAGTTTAAGAAAATTGTGGTTGAACAGGGTGAATTGTTAAAACATTTTGAAGCTTGATTTAGCATGATAGAATTTCCTTATTGATTATTATTCATTCGGCGTATATCTTTAGAAAACTAAAAAAAATTATCTTATGTTTATAAAAATGTTCATATCATAAATTAATTGGCATGCCTTTTTCGTTTAATAATAGTTTAAGGAAAAAAAAGAAAAAAAACAAATCCCAAAGCAAAGTTTAAGTGGCCTTATTACAAGAACTGAAATCCAAAACTTAAAGTATAGGAAACTAAATTCAAAATAAATGATGAAATTGAATGTTGAGCACGGCCACCACGAGTCTACCCCAACTTCGGATCCACGATCTAAGCATTATCTACAAAATGTAATGGAAGGGGTAAGTCACCGAGACTCATTTGTAATTCTGCATCCCAAAAGACGTTAAACTCATACACAAATTCATATGTTATTATGCAAGTCATGCAACCCATCCAACCTAAATATCTATCTGGGACTCCCAAATCTACCCCTTGTGGCACCTAGCCACTAGTGGTACCTAACCACTGGTAACTGATGTTACAAATATTCATATGTGGGGCCAACCCACTTGTGGTACCTAACCACTGGTGACGATCCCTTAAATTGATATGTGGGGCCAACCCACTGTTGCACCTAACCATTGGGACAAGTCACAAAATAAAGACATGTGGTACCTAACCACTGGTGGTTCCAAACCACTGAGACTTGGTCACAAAATCATGATATGTGGGGCCAATCCACGTGTGGTACCTAACCACTGGTGACAGTCTAATAAGTCATGCCTTCCCCCTCCTCTCACCATACCCATATTTCATGTATATGTTTCTCCCTACAATATGATCATGCTTAATATATAAAAAAAAAAAAAACTTAGCATAGCACACACAGTTTCCACATAGATAAAGCACGTTATTCACCATATTGGACTTACTCGGAGTCCTTGCTTATAAGGGTAACGTAATGTTTCCCACTATTAATTAGGCTTTCAACAAACACAACATTTAACATAACAACATATGAAGTGCGTAAGAGTTACACATGTTTCTCGTACTATTGCACTCTCGACTTTAACACTATCGCCACTCGAGAATACTACTACCGGCCTACGATCTTGCTCGGATGCCGGCCTACAACTCGATGGCCAATCTCGCACTCTTGATACTGCTCACTTCTTGTTCTTAGGGGATGGGTTTACAGATCCAACCCTTCCTGTCGTTTGGCTGGCATTCGAGTCCATGAACACACCTTGGTCACTAAATCAAATTAAATTAGTGAGAACAAACTAAAAGAAATCGGTATTCACGACCACGGCCCTTACCTAGATCGACAAATCACAGAGCCTTGAACTTGGCTAAAATAATGATTTAATCCCTTCAGTCTTCTTCTAATTTTGGCACAAGTAGTCACCACAGAAGAAATTCGGCTTCTAAGAATAACGAGTGAAAATCAATGAGATACTGAGAAAGTGATGAAGATGAGAAAGAGATAGCATTGAAGAAAACAACGGTGACTTACCAATCCTGAGATGATGATTCGGCAAAAGCTGGCACAGGAGGGAATCCAAAATAGAAGACGAAAATAGAAATAAGATCTTTAATTGTATGGTTAGGGGTTTTGGTTCTTATAGAGATGGAGAAAACACTAATGAAAGGTGGATAAGAGGTTTGGCTATGGGAGAAGAAAGTATAGTCAAAGAGGGTTCAACTTTTAGGAAAATATTGAAGAGGAGAGGAGAGCTAAGGAGTTGTGGCAAAGAAAGGGAGAGAGAGCTCATAAGAGAAATGAAATTTCGGCTTCACTAGATGCAAAAGATAATCACTTGTGCCTACTAATTTCAGCATATCAATCGAATTTCACCCCCTTTCCAGAGTTTGATTTTTGGCCAACTCTACCTTCACCTGATAGCTCTTATCCCTCTTGTTATCTTAATCTATATCCTCCCTTCAAGAGAGGCCTTTTTGGCATTAACTCCTCCCTTCATATTATCAACAAAATACAAGAATTAAAACTCTTATTTTCAAGCCATTGTGCCGTCCTCTCTTCCCCCCCTTGGAGTGCCAAATTTTAGCCCAAAAGCTTGGGCCCCAAGTGGCCAACACTTGGCCCAAATCCTTTCCGTTAGTGACGCCGCCCACTTGCTCCCTTGCGGCACCACCTAATTTTGGGCCACAAGCCCACCTTGCAAATTAAACACAGATACCCATTTTAATTAGGTCCTATAGCTATTCGTTAGAAAAGTTACCCAGGTCTCAGCCCAAACCTGAGCCCAATTCACACCTCTAAATCTCAAGCTAACACCTACACACAGAATGCATAGACCCACATAATTAGGATGTTACATTAAGACCATGCCAGGGACCTCGGTACCAAAGGATGATTTCGTATAAGACCTTATCTGGGACATGGCATCGACATCTATGTATGATTTCATATAAGACCATGTTAAAGACATGGCTTCGACATCGAGCTATGAGATCCCATGTAAGACTATATCTGGGATATGGCATCGACATCAATAGGTGATCCCATGTAAGACCATATATGGGATATGGTGTTGGCATCCAAATTTATACATGATGAATTTGAATATCCTATGATAATCTGATTAGTTCATAGGCAAAAGAGCTAAGTTTGTAAAATGGCATAGAACCAAAACTATTTCTATATGACTTTAAGCTTCTATTATGATTAAGAATGATGAAGATTTGAATTTGTGCTCATGATAGTATATGTACTAAGTTATGTGATTAGTGATACAGGTACCATGAGAAAATACAAGTTATAAACCATAATGTAACATGAGATGGGTAAGAATAAGTATGAGTAAGTATGGATGAGAATGTTTAAGCATTTGAGACTTGTGTTGCTATTGTTTCAATAGATGGATGAATTTAATGAAAGTAATTATGTTACTTTAGAATTTCATGAAAACTTACTAAGCTATATGCTTACCCCTCTCTTTTCCCTCTTTTCTCGTAGTTTCGCCAAATTAGCTCGGGGATCATAAGATGTCGAAGTTTGGATCACACCATCAACTGTTCTTTTGGTATAGTAAAGTTAATCCATTTTGAGTATGGCATGTATAGGGATATAATCATTTTGTGTCATGTCATATTTTAAGGCCAAAGGGTTGGCTATTGATGGTGTACACTCAATTTGTAAAGGGCCATGGTCAATTGGCCAATATTGTCAAGTTCATATTTTAAAGATGATGAGTTTAATGAAATTAATGTCCATGCACGTAATTGAGAAAAATATGGGTTGAATGAATGATAATTTAAGGATTCTTAATAGTTTAATATTGCTATGTTATGTGCTACTTGTGATGAAATGAATGAGTTTATGTTTCAGGGTGGCAAATAGGCTTGGAAAATAGCCTCTATTTATCCACACGGGTAGACACACGGGCGTGTATCTAGGCCGTGTGTGACACACAGTCAACCCCCATGGGTGTGTTGATAGGCCGTGTGTCCCCTACATTTTAATTACGAGAATTTGAATTGTCACACGGGCCAGCAAACGGACGTGTACCTAGGCCGTGTGCTCTTTAAGGGGTTGCTAAGTCATAAATAGAATACCCCTAGTTTTCACAGACGAGTGAGAAAACGGGCGTGTCTAGGCCGTGTGAAGGACACGGGCATGTGTTCAACCGCGTGAAAAACCCTGTAGGTTCAAAATAAAAATAAATTATACACGGGATAGGGACATAGGCGTGTGAGACCACAGGGGCTACCCACACGGGTGTGTCCCAAGTCACACGGGCGTGTGACCCTTGTTTGGTCAGAAGTTTTCAAGGAGAGTAAAAGTTTCCTGTCGAACTCTGAAATGTTCCCGATGTTTATTTAAGGCCTCATAGGCCCATAATATGTATGTTATGATTAAGAAGGAAAAGTTTTAAGTTGGAATGAATTTTTATAGCCCGTTATTACATGTTTAAGCAAGGTCAAGCATGGTAATGCCTTGTATTCGATCCCGACGTTGGACACAGGTTTGGGGTGTTACATTTAGTGGTACTAGAGCTATGGTTTAGTTGATTCTCGAACTAATGTAGTGTAAGTATGGGTCTAGTTATACATACCATACGTAAGAGTACTTGTGTAATGATAGTGTGACGACTCCTAACGATTTGAATTGTGTTTTTATATAGTCAATGGATCCTGATCCTGACCGAGCTGTAGCTGATGATGCTGCAAGTAATACGTCGGCTCCCGTGTAAGGTACCGCTCTAGTATAGAGTAGACCTAAGACTTTGGGTCGAAAGAAGAGGCCCGAGAAGCCTTTCTCTATATGATGAGCGGCTGGTACACTGAGTACATTCGAGAAAATCCTAATGCTCAACCTCCTCCTCCCCCACCTATTCCTCAACCTACCCCTATAGCTTCCCATGTGGTAGAAGTAGTAAGAAGAGAAATGCCTCCAGTTGATAGAATTTGGAAACAAGGAGCCGAGGAATTCTAGGCTAGGAAAGATGATGATTTGGAAAGAGCCAATTTCTGGCTTGAAAATACCATCAGGGTATTGATGAATTATCCTACACACCTAAAGAGTGCATAAAATGGGTTGTTTCTCTTCTGAGAGATTTTGCTTATTAGTGGTGGAGCACCCTTGTGTTGGTGGTACTAAGGGAAAGGATCATGTGGGAGTTTTTCAATAAGAATTCAAGAAAAAGTACATCAGTCAAAGATTTATTGATTAAAAAAGAAAGGAATTCTTGGAATTGAAACATGGTAGAATGACAGTATCTGAGTACAAGCGTGAGTTTGAAAGGCTCAACTAATATGCTCGAGAGTGTGTATCTACTGAGGCTATCATCTGTAAAAGGTTTGAGGATGGACTAAATGAAGACACTAAATTATTTGTTGGTGTCCTTGACTTAAAGGAATTTGTTGTGTTAGTGGACTGGTCTTGTAAGGCCGAGGAGTTAGTGAAAGAGAAAAGAAAAGCTGAGATAGAGTCTCGTGACTCAAGAAAGAGACAATTGAATAAGTCATTTCAGTCTTCATCCAAGAAGTCGAGAGACTTTTCTACCCGATCAGCTACTTCATTTGGGTTTTCAAACAAAAGCAAGTGCAAGCATTACTTAGGGTCTAAAGCCCAGACCACATCAGTTGCTAGTGTTGGCAACGCTCGGCCAAGTAGACCGCAGTGCCAATAGTGTGGCAAGCGTCATATTGGCGAATGTTGAGCAAATGAAAAGGCCTATTTTAGGTGTGGGTCTCTAGATCATTTTATTAGAAATGCCTTGAGATGGATGAGAAAGTGAAGCCTCAAGATGCAAAACCAAGAGGCACTGCTAGAGGAAGACCATAAAAAAATACGGGAAGTGGAACAAGTAGAAAGCATACGCCCAGAGAGCAGGCTATGAGATCTAAGGGTAGAGCGCCTGCGAGGACCTATGCCATTCGCACTCACGAAGAGGCATTATCTCCTGATGTGATTATGGGTACATTTTCTCTCCATGATACTAAAGTTATTGCTTTAATAGATCTGGGATCACCCATTCATACATTTACATGAAACTAGTATCTAAAATGAATATGCCCGTAGAGTTTGCAGAATTTGTGATAAAGGTTTCTAATCCTTTAGGCAAAAGTGTGCTAGTTGATAAGGTATGTAAAGATTTCCCATTGATGATTAGAGGTCATTATTTTAAGGAAAATATCATGCTATTGCCATTTGATGAATTTGATATAATTCTTGGTATGGACTAGTTAACCACTCATAATGTGACATTAAATTGTGGAAAGAAATATATTGTGTTGAGATGTGAAAGTGGGGACACTCTTTGTGTTGAATCAGATGAACAAGATAGGTTGCCGGTAGTGATCTCTCACATGTGGGCTCAGAAGTATGTAAGAAAAGGGTATAGGGCATATCTTGCTTTTGTGATGAATGCCAAAGAAACCGAGTTAAGAATTGAATCAGTACCGATAATATGTGAGTACCCAGATGTATTCCTAGAAGAATTACCAGGCTTCCCTCAAGTTAGAGAGGTTGAATTTGGTATCGAGTTAGCTCCTAGTACTGCACCTATATTGATTGCTCCTTACAAAATGGCTCTAACTGAGTTGAAGGAATTGAAAGCACAGTTGCAAGAGTTAACAGACAAAGGTTATGCAAGACCCAATTATTCTCCATAGGGTGCTCCAGTGTTATTTGTGAAAAAGAAAGATGGCTCTATGAGATTGTGCATAGATTACTGATAGCTTAATAAAGTAAAAGTGAAGAACAAGTATCCATTTCCAAGGATCGACAATATATTTGATCAATTGAAGGGATCCCCTGTGTTCTTCAAGATAGACTTGAGGTTGGGATACTATTGGTTTAGAGTAAAAGACTCAGATGTGCCTAAGACTGCTTTTTGAACGAGGTGTGGGCACTATGAATTTTTATTCATGCCTTTTGGTTTAACAAATGCCCCTGTGGTGCTTATGGATTTAATGAACCGCATTTTTCAGCCATATTTGGAAAAGCTTGTGGTTGTCTTTATTGATGACATACTGATATATTCTTGTGATAAGCATGAGCATGCTGAGCACTTGAGGACCATTTTACATATTTTACGAAATAATCAGTTCTATGCCAAATTCAGTAAAAGTGAATTTTGCCTCAAGGAAGTTGGATTTTGGGACATATTGTCTCGGGAGAGGGAGTCCGAGTTGACCCAAGCAAAATTTCAGCCATTGTTGATTGGAAGCCGCCGAAAAGTGTATCTGAGGTTAGAAGTTTTCTGGGCCTAGCTGGCTATTATGGGCGATTCGTTAAGGGGTATTCCACGATAGCGACCCCAATGACGAAATTGTTACAGAAAAATGTAAAGTTTGAGTAACATCCTAGAACTGGGCCTAGTAGGATTAGGCCCAATGGGCCTTGGGGGTAGTAGCATTTAAAATTTTTGAGAACAAGAGAATGGTACTAAGGCAAGTTGGACCTATTAGGTGAGTGATTTTGGAAGGTTAGGGGGCTTTTATGAAGTCCCGGGTTAAAGTTAGGCCTTAGGAAAAATTTGGTTTTAGGTGAAAAAACCTTGGGAGTTGGTAGGTAGGCTTTAAGAATAAAATGTGGGGAAAATGACAAGTGGAGTATGTGGTGTAGTGGCAAAGTGACGCCACTTAAGGAGCAAGGGGTGACGCCTTAGAGGAAGGAAGGAGGTCCAAAGTTCAAGTCTTGGTGCTTGCATTTTAGTTTTCTTTTTAAATGGATTTTTTAATTTGGCTATAGGACTTATATTTAGTTGTGCATGATTTTAGAAACAAGAAGCTAGTTGGTAAAGTGGCTAGCAGCGTGGGTTATGTTACAAGGGATCTTGAGTTCAAATCTCATGAGAAGCAATGGAGTATTTATTTTGCTAGAGATGGGGAGGCAAGAGTTTGAGTTGGATTTAAACTCTGCTAGCGGAAGGATCCCACATCGGAAATATACAAAGAAGGAAGGTGAGAAGCTAGCTATATAAAGAGCATTCTAGGAGGAGAGAAAAGATACCTTGGTGGGCGTTGGGCTTAGGAGCTATGGAAGCGCGGTTTAGCAGCTTTAGAATTCCTATCAGGTGTGTACTCTCTCTATTATAGTTGTAGAGCGACAAATGCCGATAAGCTGGTCACACGACGATGGTAACCACACGGGCGTGAGAGCGCACCTGTGGGGGCTCCGACGCGATAGTTGAGGCCATCAGTAGTGTTCTTATGGGTTAAGGCTGTTGGGCCACGATGGGCTGAAGTGGGCCCAATAGGCCAGTGGGCCCAATTGAATAAAACGTATGATGATGTAGTAAATAGTTAACTAGACTAGGTGAATTTTATATACGTGGCTAGATTTGTGCTAGGTGGGCCACACAAGCGCGTGGGCCCGAATGAGGCGAAATCGAGTTTAGGCCCAATAGTCCGGTAAAGACCAAAAATGGTATTCGAGTCGCTCGGGGTAACTTTGGGCCTTCAAAACGGCCATTGCAGGTGCAAAATTATGAAATACCCTTAGTGGGTAAATTACGAAAATACCTTGATGGGTAAATTATGAAAATACCGTTAGTGGGTAAATTACGAAAATATCCTTAGTAGGTAAATTATGAAAATACCATTGGTTGGTAAATTACAAAAATACCCTCGATGGGTAAAATGAACGATATGCCCCTAGAGGGTAAAAATGACGAAATTGCCCCTACATGTTATATGATTATTCTTGTATGTGATTTATGATTGTTATCGTATGATTATTATTGTATGTTGCATTCATGTGTTATTATGTTGCATGGGGATGGGATTATTCGAAAGGGGAAGTGTAGATAGGATCACATGGTCGCTGACGACTATGGATCCATCAAAACTTTAGCCACCGAGCGACTATGCTACAATCGATAAGTTAATGCCGCAACCTGCTACTTGTAGGATTGGAGGGTTGATTAAATCCTCACGAGTGCGAGTGGTTGGACGAGGCGGAGTCGAGGTTGGTATGGGCATTAATGCATTGCATATGTGGTTTTATTTGAGATGGGTTCAGGCCGAGATAAATATGATTTGTGACATTTATGGGTTAAGGCCCAATTGAGGCTTTTATGGGCTAAGGCCCAATTACCACCATTACTGAAATGGGCTTTGGCCCGAACTATTGTGATTCATGTTCTTATTGATGAGGGTTATGATCATTGAGTTTTCTTAAACTCACACCCTCTTTTTAATATTTTTTCTCAGGTAATCCTCAATAAGTGGTTCGACGTGCTGGAGGACTCGGAGATGGCCACACTACGAGCAATTTTGGACTCTAGTATTTTACTTATTTTTAACTTGGGTTAATATTTTGTAATAAGGCCTCTCTTAAATTCTAGTTTTAGTTTTGGATTTTTAGTTTATTATGCTTTAAATCTGCTAAACTTTGTATCACGGTTTTCCAAAATAATATCTGCTTTCAAAATACTACGTTTTCGTGAATATGTCGTAAACATCACGTTTTCATAAGTTAGTCATTTTAATTAAGTTTTCGCAACAAACAAAGCTCTTTCTAGGTAATAACTTTTTAATAAATGTCGATTAATAATAAACAAATGCAAACTGGGACTTTAGTTTTTAATATCAAGAAAGGTTTTCAAATGGAACCATGGTTTCTCGAAAAGCACCCCAATGTGACACGCTAGATTTAGGCCTAACTTCTAGGCCGGGTTTGGGGTGTTATAGTTTGAGTGGACAGAAAGGTGTCAACAGAGTTTCGAGAAACTAAAGGCAATGTTGACAGAAGCTACAGTTCTAGTACAACTTGAATCAGGAAAAGAATTTGTGATCTATAGCAATGCATCCCTTAATAGATTAGGTTGTGTACTTATGCAAGAAGGCAAAGTGATAGCATATGCCTCTAGACAGTTAAAGCCACACGAGAAGAACTATCCGACACATGATTTAGAGTTGGCTGCTATTATTTTTGCATTGAAGATTTGGAGACACCATTTGTATGATGAAAGATGTCAGATATTCACCGATCACAAAAGTTTAAAGTATTTGATGACTCAAAAGGATTTGAACTTGAGACAACGAAGATGTCTAGAGTTAATAAAAGATTATGAATTAGTTATTGACTACCACTAGGGAAAGGCGAATGTAGTCGCCGATGCTTTAAGTAGGAAACCCCCATTTCCTTTGAGGGCTATGAATATACAGATGAGTTTGTCCGATGATGGTTCTATTCTAGCTGAGTTGAGGGCTAGACCGATGTTCCTCTAAGAGATTTATGAGGCACGGAAAGATGACAGCGAATTGCAAGCCAAAAGAGTTCAATGCGAGTCTAGTATTGAGCCTATATTTTGGATTGATTCATATGGGTACTTGATATTCAGAGACAGAGTCTGAGTACCAAGAAATAATGAGCTCATTCATGAAGTTTTGCATAAGGCATATAATGGATGCTTATCTGTACATTCCACAGCACCAAAATGTATAATGATTTGAAGAAATGGTATTGGTGGCAGAGTATGAATAAATATATTTCTGAGTTTGTTTCAAGATGCTTGATTTGTTAGTACATAAAGGCTAAACACCAGGTACCCTCGGTTTGCTTCAACCTATTATAGTACTCGAGTGGAAATGGGACCGTATTACTATAGATTTTGTAACAGGTTTGTCGCTGATACCGAGCAAGAAAGATGTTGTATGGGTCATAGTCGATAGACTTACGAAGTCAGTCCATTTCATACCAGTGCATGTTGACTATTCACTGGATATGTTGGCAAACTTGTATATTCCTCAGATTGTGAGGCTACATAGAGTGCTCCTATCGATTATATTGGATAGAGATCCGTGATTCACATCCAATTTTGGAAAAAGTTGCAAAAGGCCTTGGGCACAAAGTTGAATTTTAATACGGCCTTTCACCTCCAAATAGACAGACAGTCAGAATGGTTGATACAAGTACTCGAGGATATGTTTCGGTGTTGTGTTCTTGAGTTTCAAGGCAGTTGGGAAAAGTACCTACCATTGGTAGAATTTACCTACAATAACAGTCTTCAGTCAAGCTTGAAAATGGAGCCTTATGAGGCTTTGTATGGGCGTAAGTGCCGAACACCTTTATATTGGAATAAACTTAAGGAAAATCAGATCAACGGGGTTGATTTGGTTAGAGAAACTTAAAAGAAGGTAAAAGTGATTTGAGATTGTTTAAAGGCTACTTCTGACAGACAAAAATCTTACTCGGATTTGAAAAGGAAAGAGATCTAGTATCAAGTCGGTGATAGAGTATTCTTGAAAGTGTCACCATGGAAGAAAGTTCTTAGATTTGGCCAGAAAGGCAAATTGAGTCTGCATTTTATCGAACCAAATGAGATCACCGAGAGGATTGGGCCGATAGCCTATCAATTGGCTTTTCCATCTGAGTTAGAGAAGATTCACGATGTGTTTCACATGTCTATCTTGTGATGCTACCGATAAGACCCTTCGCATGTGATTTGTAACATCCTAAATATTCGAGTATCATTATGTTGCTAAGTGTTAGCTCGGGTTTACTTGGAATTAGAATAAATATTAGTAAAGTGTACTTTAATGTAAAGAGATTAGATGACTTTGAAACATAAGTTAATTAAGTACTAAAAGATGGCATAAGATGAGTAATTG
The DNA here is from genome assembly GCA_025506655.1 of Gossypium rotundifolium. Lineage (NCBI taxonomy): Eukaryota > Viridiplantae > Streptophyta > Magnoliopsida > Malvales > Malvaceae > Gossypium > Gossypium rotundifolium. Next base: position 47,153,161 of record CP106722.1, read on the forward strand.
GCAAAGTGGTGATGACACCATAAGTTGGACTTAAGGGGAGAGGTTCGAATCACCTAGCATGCAATTAGGGAGTTTTTATTTTTGCTTTATCCTAGCACGTGTCGGCCATGGATAAGATTAGGATGAGTTGGATTATTTTTTTTTTTTTGGTAAGAAGACTAAGGATTATGGAAAGCTAAAGATAGGGGATAGAATGGCTTGAATTAGGGGATATTGTCTCACTAACTTAAGGAAAAAGGAGGATGATAAGGCTTAAGAATAGGGAGATGTTTTGGAAACTTTCTAATGGCCTTTTGACCATGTATGTGGACAACATAGGGGCTAGGGGGAATGGCCGGTTTTGGTTGATTGGTTGGTAAGCTTGGATGTTGGGAAAACATTTTCTTTTTGGTTATTTGGGACTTGCTTATCAAATTCTCTACCAAAAGTTTGCTCTCTCCTAGTGATTAAACCAAAAACTTGAGGAAACTATAGCAATTTTACCATCCTTTCTTCTTGATCATTTGATCATTTTCTTTGCCAACCATACTTCCTAGTGCTGAAACTATCATCACACAAAGAAGGCCATTCTTTTTCTTTTTCTTTTACAAAACCGAATACACAATTCTCCCAAAACCCAATTCTTTTCCTTCTCTTTTTCTTCTCTTTTCTTTCTCTTTCTTTCTCTTTTCTTCTCTCTTTCTCTCTTGAAACCGAATCATATCATTCCCATTTCCCCATTCTTTTACTTTCTTCTCAATTAAAATCTCTTCAACATTTTTTCTCATAGCCGAATGTTAATATGCTCTTGTGCCGAATCTTTTTCATTTTCTTTGCTTGATCACTACCAATTTTCCTTAGTCATAAGTATTCTTCTCACTCAATTCGTTTCAACCGTGAATATTAGTGAGATTTTTGGAGGACAGAAACTCAAAGTGTTCTTGAGTACTATGGATCATTGGAATCGATCTTAAGAGTTAAGGTAAGGAAATTATTCAAGGATTCTCACTTTATTCATTATATTGGTATAGTAGTTATTTAATCGATTTCGTTATAGGGATGTAATCGCTGGATCATTTCTTCGAGGAACGAAGATAATCGTGGTAAGCCAATCTCAAATCTTTTAAAATCATTAGCCATATTTTGATAATTATTAATTGGACTAATGATCTTATGTCATTAAAGACATTCAAGATAGAGGCGAGAAAAGGCGATTGCATAGTCTTCAAAGAGGGTGGTTCGCTAATCCCCTAAGTATAAGCGAAGAACGCTTTGAGAATCCAAGATTTTCCACCGGGTTGTGAACCCTTATTCGAAGAGAACCAATTGTTTGAAGTCATTCATACTCCCGAACCTTTGTTCGTTCGTGGATTCTCATCGGGCAACGAACCAACAATCGAGGAGAAACCAAAAATAGAAGTGGTTCGAAATCCAAAGGTTAAAGATTTAGATCGTTTACCAATAGTGTAGTTTTAAAATATGATAGTATTCTAATTATCGTATTACATTTAGGTACTGAAGAGCGGGAAAGTCTAGTACTCACAATATCAAGGTGTGTAACTTCACACTTATCTCGGGTTAGATGTTAAATCGTAAGTATTGAGAAAAATCGTAAAGATGACAAAATCCAAAATATATGTAATAAATAGTATTTTTGTGAAAATACATAAAAACGGTTAAAGTTGCGAAATTTACGAAAACACCCTCAATGAGTTAGTTGGTAAAATGGAAATTTTATGTCTCATGTGTAAATGGGCCAAAAATATGCTAGATCGTTAAATGGGCCGAAAAGTATGCTAGATCGTTAAATGGGCCGAAAACTCTTCTAGATCGTTAAATGGGCCAAAAATTATGCTAGATCGTTAAATGGGCCGAAAACTATGCTATATCGTTAAATGGGCCGAAAAGTATGCTAGATCGTTAAATGGACCGAAAATTATGCTAGATCGTTAAGTGGGCCGAAATCCCTGCTAGATCGTTAAATGGGCCAAAGTTGCTAGATTGTTAAATGGGCTAAATTTTATTTTGTATTATGGGCCTTAATAAAAATTTGAAATATTAACTCACATGTAAATTGGGCCTTTTGCTAAATTATCATATGTATATAGACTATTATGCATACATGTTGCATGGGCTGGGATTAATGATGAAGAGAAGCAAGGCCTATTGCCAAAATCTAGTTCGGTGGCTCTGCCACACATATTTAAATGGCCTATTGCCTCTAGTTCGGTGGCTCTTCCACACATATTTAAATGGCTTATTGCCTCTAGTTCGGTGGCTCTGCCACAATTATTTAAATGGCTTATTGCCTCTAGTTCGGTGACTTTGTCACAATCTAGTTCGTTGGTTCACCATAACCAAATATAAAATGGCTTAATGCCTATGATTGGTGTGTTGGCGGGGTGGGTTGACTTGATCCCCACAGGTGTGATGGTTGGTACGGGTGGTGTGTAGCGGATGGAAATTAGGTTTGGGTGGGAAATTTCATTTTACATACATTACATTTATTATATTGCTAAATCTATTTATGGACTCAAGCCCAAAATTATGACTTGATGATCTGGCCCAGTGGATATAGTAAGTAAGTTATACACTGAGTTCTGAGTAACTCACTCCCTTAAATTTACCAACACAGTTAATGGAAATTGACGTGACTTGGGCCGAGGATGACTTCATGGAGGCCATACTGCAAACATGGGTTTTATAAACTTTGAACTTTAATTAAGTAGTTTCTTAAAATTTCTATTTTTGATATGATGTAATAAGGCCTCTTTTAATATTTTATGGATTTTATGTGTGGATGGATTTAAATTTTATTTTAGATATTTAATATGGGCTTTTGTTAATCCTATAATGTTTTTTTTTTTAAATACTTTGGGTTTTCAAACATATGAGATTCTTTATCTATTCTTATTTTCAAATCCTTTTTAAACTCTTTAAAAACTACTTTGAGGTTTTTGATAATTAAATACTAAATGTTAGGATTTCAACTAATGTTTCTTAAATTCATCATATTTAAATCATTTCTTTTGGTTTTATTAAAGGTTTTGTAGTACCATTTCACCTAAATCATTAGAAAGGTTAAAAGAATGTTCGATCTGTGTGACAAACCAAATCTCGTCTTGGCGCGTAGACCTGGTTTGGGGTGTTACATGATTACACCGAAAAGATTGAAATTCAACCCGACATTACTTTTGGTGAAGAGCCAGTTAAGATTCTAGATCGGGAAGTTAAGCAGCTAAGGAATAAAAGTATAGCCCTTGTGAAAGTATTGTGCAAAAATCATGGGGTAGAAAAGGCTACATGGGAGCCTAAGGAGGCTATGAGGAACCAATACCCAAACCTTTTCACTGGTAAGATTTTCGGGGACAAAAATCCCTAAGAGGGAGAATTGTAACAGCCCGACTTAGGGCCTAGTCAGAATAGTGGTGCGAGACAACAAATCTGAAGTAGAAACATGAGTTTTATGATTTCTATGAGGCTTATGAGGTGATTTCATAATTGTGTAAAAATCTTATGAAGAAATTTTATTAATTAGTGATTAAATTGTCCATTAGGACTAATTGCAAAGAGTAGAAAATATGAGATTCTAGAAGGTTCAAGTATGAAATAGAATTATAAAAAATACTAGAGGTCTTAATTTCACAATTTGACCATTATATTTGATGATGGACAAAAATGGACATGGGAAGAAAAATCTCAAGAAAGGATTATTAAGGGCATTTTTGTCATTTGGTAAATAAAAGATTAAAAAGGAAAAATGAAGTCAATTGTGTCCATCTTCTCCAAGCTTGGTCGAAAATCACAAGAGCACCATAGCTAGGGTTTCTTCATCTTTCAAGCTTGATAGTAAGTGCATCCTAGGGGAAAAGTGTAATGATGTAAAAGTTTAGGGGCAAAATTGTAATTTTGTCAAAATATGAATTACGAGTCGATTTAGTCAATGCGTGTATTTAACAAGTGAAATTATTATTATAGATCAAGAAGCATGAAGCCCGGATCGAAATCAAGGCAAGAAAAAATCGAGGACTAAATCGAGCATCGATACACATTTTGAGAAACAAGGTAAGTTTGTATGAAGTTAAAGTTTCATAATGTTCAATATTTGAAACTAATTAATATTATGATAATGTATGTTATTTCTATGAAAATCGAGTGATAAAGCCTCGACGAGGAAATGGTGAAAACAAGCTAAGTGAAATTCTGGATAAAGATTCGAAATAATGAGGATACTCATGTTATAGCATTGAATAAAGGAGATCCCATGTAATACCAAGTCAGATTTATGGCCTCGATACCAAAGGATGATTTCGTATAAGACCATGTTTGGGACATGGCATCGACATCTGTGTATGATTTCGTATAATACCATGTCAGGGACATGGCTTCGACATTAAGCTATGAGATCCCGTGTAAGACCATATCTGGGATATAGAATTGGCATCAATAGGTGATCCCATGTAAGACCATATCTGGGATATGGTGTTGGCATCAAAATTTATGCATGATGAATTTGAATATCCTACGATAATCTGATTAGTTCATGGGAAAAAGAGCTAAGTTTGTAAAATTGTAACACCCCAAACCCGGCCCATTCGCTACGACCGAACTTAAAATGCCACTGCAAAAAACGTTTGAAAAACTTTTGACTTAGAGTTAAAAACATAAAAATTTCTTGTCCTTTGTAAAACATTGTTTGTTTAAATTTCTAAGTAAAACTTTATTATTACAAGTCATCCAATTGAAAAGCGTAATGCATATTTTAAAGGTATAAATCACAGAATAAAAATATTTTCAAATAATACTTTAATCGTCAATCCACTTTAAACATAATAATAAACCTCAAATCCCTTAACAGACCTTATTACAATAAACCTTACTTAAAAATACTGAAAATATAAAATCGTAAATAATTAAAACATCTTCTACATGGGCCACCTCAGATCCACTCCAACCCTGGCCCAAGCTTTATGCATCACCTGCGATGTTGGTAAAATTGGGTGAGTCAAATGGACTCGATGCATAGTTATTTCACATGTCTCCACATATGGGCTTGGCCCATATCCACACAGTCCACATACATAATCATGCAACATGAAGCCCAACCCAACCTAATGTCCATCCGTCACACCTACCTTGGTAGACTCGCTGCCCAAGGTCGTGGCTAATCCACCGATCAACCAAGTGATCCATAAATCTTACCTTGGCAGACCTGCTGCACAAGGCCGTGGCTGAGCCACCGATCGTATAAGTGATCCCACATATCAATCAGTCCACGGTGATGCACACAGCTATCAACCGTCGAGATATGGCACCTAGCCAACACCTCCCTTGATGAGGCACATAGCCAACATCAAGCGCCAATGTAGCACAAGGCTAACATTAGACCACGTACATAATGTACACCCTTTCCTTCGATAGTCACATCCCAAGCCCCATGCATACATGTGTATCATGACAGATTAACATTTAGAGTATGCTCATCACAAATATCACACATATACCATAGGCAAAATAATGTCATAGAGCACTAACCTGATTATTCGATTACCCACTACGGGTATCCACCATCTTAGCCATTATTTTCGGCTAACATACACATAATAACATACGTATATAACAACATACAAATAATAGGAGAATAGTACGATAACTACGTACCTGTTAAGCACAGTTTACTCAATCTCAAACTACTTGTATCTAACACAATGAATGGGGTTTTTCCTCCTCCCTTAATGCCGATTTGGTCTCCTACCAAATCCCGAAGGCTTTGCTTATTCCTGACGATTAGCCCCTTACGGATCTAAATCCCGAAGACCTGATCTACCACACTAGATTTCCTTGCCCTACATTCGGTCAATACTTAGATCATCACCATAGACCATTCAGCAACCACACCAAAATTCTTCTAGCCATCAATTCAAATAAATTTTGAATTAAACACACTCCTAAATTTCTCATTATCTCTTCCTAATCACATCAAAATTAAGTCAACTCCCCCTAGCCCCTTAAACCGTCCAAATACATGGGCTAATGGCTATAGAAGAGTTTCTAAAACAACTCTCCCTCTTCCAAGCCCCTTGTCCCTCCATCCATCCATAGATATTAAGATTCTTATCCCAAAATACAAGCTTTCCTAATCTAATATTCAACTTGCCTTAAAACTTGAAAGCCCAACCTACCATAAGAATAGCTTGGCCGACACTTAATGCAAAGGTGCATGAAAATAAAGTCTTCCAAATGCAACCCATGCTACTCGAACCTCTTCCCTCAAGCAACCCTTCATGCATCATAACCACCTTGCCACTAACCCTCATGTGCTAGAATTTAACACTTAAATTAACTTAAGTGTCAAGATCACCTAGTCCACTTCATTAAATTCACCATACTAAAAATTATTCTAAACCAATTAATTCCAAGCCTTCTCAATACTATATTTGGCATACAATAAAATCATATCCGAGCTAACACAATAAACAAGATGATACTCAAATTTTTTTCTAAAGCCCAAGGCCCAATCGGCCCAATCCTACTAGGCCCAATTTTGGGATATTACAATTCTACCCTCCTTAAAAATAATTTCGTTCTCGAAATTACTTACTAACTAACAGTTGTACATCCAATCTCACCACACTACGCTCTTGCTGCACACTTTGATCTTATTAAAACCAATATACTTTCTAGGTACATTCTCTAAGTTCACAATCAAGGTTCCATACACTTCACTAGCAACATAAGAACAAGCTGATTCTACAACGAACACGCAATAGGTATTCCAGAAATAAGAAACTTACCCGTTGTCACATCTGGCACATCACTCTCCTCGCGACGGCCGATTGCATAAACCAACCTTGGCTGCCTTGCATCTGAACCTTCAGCACCTCCGCTTGGTGTTCCATGACCTCGGCCGGAACCATTTCCTCCATGGTTCGGACCACGACCCCTCGTCGCTTGTTGACCATTCCTACCCGGCTGCTCATAACCCTGGCCTACTGTCTGAGCCCTACTCGGATCCTGGGGACAGACTTTAATCAAATGAGACTTGGAGTTACACCTAAAACATTCCCGTTCTCGATTCCAGCACTCGCCAATATGATACCTTCCACACCGAGCACACGGACGGTCCGAATTTCCAGTAGCTGGCTTAGTAACACGAACAAAATTCTCAACCTTTGGTCTTTTCTAAAAACTCTCAGTCGATTCTGACGGTCCAAAACTCCTCTTATCTCGGTTCCTATCCTTATCTCCATTACATCTTACGAGTCCTTAATTCCTTGACCACCTTAGCCTTTTCTACTAACACAGCAAATTCCGCTCTTGATGTGGAGCTATCAACAACCTCAGATCGTCCCTTAATCCATCCTCAAATCGGACACATCGTTCATGCTCCGTAGCCACTACTCCTCGAGCATATCGGTTTAACCTTAGGAATTCAGCCTCGTACTCTGCTACGGACTTGTTCCCTTAAACCAGCCCCAGAAAAGCCTTTCTCTACGCATCAATATAACGAGTACCAATATACTTCTTTTGGTACGCTGCCTTAACATAATCCCAAGTAAGATCCTCAGCTATGGCACCATCCCGAATCGTGAGCCACCATTGATACGCTTCATCGCGTAGCGCGCCACCATTCCTTTCACTTTCTCCTCGGTGATCGGATCCAAATCATCCATAATCCGTTCGGTCGCCTCCAACCAATACTCAGCAGTACTGGGTGCCACACCAGATATGCCATGGAACACCTCAGCTCCATTGGCTTGGAGTCGCTCGGGTACAGACTTTCCTAGCTCTCATATTTCCACCTACTCCAGCCACCATCTCAAGAACTCGCAGTACCGACTGCGATACCACATCATCCCCCGTCTAATCTTGCTGCTCAACACCAAAAGCTGGTGGTTGTGGTGGTGGTGGTACCTCATTCTCAGACCCTTGTCCCGATCTAATGGTTTTCGATACGGTCATTCTACCTCTACCGCGTCCACGACGACCTCGTCCTTTAGAACTCATATCTAACATCGCGATTTAATCTGTTTTAGAAGTTTTATGCATTAGTACTTTTGTTCCACTATTTATCCACGAGCAAATTTTATGAAAGAAGTTTTCAGAAGTAGTTCTTTCGATTAAAATTTCAAGTTCAAGTTCACTACTCTAATTCAGAGAATCACATTCACATTCATCCACAACATTCAACACATCATTATGGGCATTCTTGACCATTCCCGACCCAGGGGTAATTTAGCCATTTTCCCTACAGGTGTATTTTCGTAATTAATCGGGGTCAACTTGAAAATAATCTTTACAAATCAAGGCATTTTGAAATCTCAAAGTCTCGAGGGTATTTTGGAAAATATTCTTCGAATCAAGGGTATTGCAGAAATTTTGGAAATCGAGGTCATTCCGATAATTTTGAAAGTCAGAGGCATTTTAGTAAATTTCCCAATTGTGGTATCTTAACATTTTGCAAAAGCAGGGTTTTGGTATTTTTGTAAAGTAAAATATTTTCATAAAAGTCGAGGTAACATGGTAATTTTATAAACCAAGGGCATTTTCGTAATTTTACATCTTGGGGTATTTTAGTAATTTTGTAAATCGGGTGTATTTCAGAAAATTTTCAAGTCTAAAAGGATTTTATAAATTAGAGGGGTAATTTGGTAAATTTAAAACTAAGATCTTTATGAAACAGTATGGCTAGTCCCTTTCGGGTTTTAATTATCGGGTTTAGCCCGTGAATAGGTCCTCTTGGTTAGGGTGAACCGTAGCTACGCACCAGGTAGGATTCGAGTAAAGAGGAGGTGAGTCGCTAGGACTGCTTAAATACCAAGCTCTTACTGAATCCACTCCTAGACATGTGTACAATGGTTGCCACACCTAACTCTCGTGACTTAGTCACGTGTTTGTTTAGTTGTTCTTAAGTCTTATGCATGTGTTTTAGTGTACTAGCCCTATGGTTCAATAGCCCTAATCTTCTAATCTACAAGCCCAACTATGCCCATAACATTTACATATACAAATCACTTCAATAGTCAGAGGTACTTACCTGGCGGACTTCGCGTCGGAGATACAGGTGCCATGCCAGAATAACCTGAAAAATTTCGTGAAAATCCATATTTTTGAAAAGCCCATTAAAAAAAATGTTTTTGGGCCCAAAACCCTCAAAGTCAAGTTTTGAATCGGGTTCTGATACCAAACTGTAACACCCAAAACCCGGCCCATTCGCTACTTATCAACTTGAAATGCCATCATGGAAAACGTTTGAAAAATTTTTGACTTAGAGTTAAAAACATAAAAATTTATTGTCCTTTGTAAAACATTGTTTGTTTAAAATTCTAAGTAAAACTTTATTATTCCAATCTGTCCGAATTGAAAACTGTAATGCATATTTTTAAGGTATAAATTACGAGAATAAAAATATTTTCAAATAATACTTTAATCGTCAATCCACTTTAAACATAATAATAAACCTCAAATCCCTTAAAAGGCCCTTATTACAATAAACCTTACTTAAAAATTATGAAAATATAAAATCGTAAATAATTAAAAACATCTTCTACATGGGCCACCTCGTATCCACTCCAACCCTGGTCCAAGCTTTATGCATCACCTGCGATGTTGGTAAAATTGGGTGAGTCAAAGACTCGGTGCATAGTTATTTCACATGTCTCCACATATGGGCTTGGCCATATCCACACATCACATACATAATCATGCAACATGAAGCCCAACCCAACCTAATGTCCATCCATCACACCTACCTTGGTAGACCCGCTGCCCAAGGTCATGGCTAATCCACCGATCAACCAGGTGATCCATAAATCTTACCTTGGCAGACCTATTGCACAAGGCCGTGGCTGAGCCACCGATCGCATAAGTGATCCCACATATCAATAAGTCCACGGTGATGCACACAGCTATCAACCGCCGAGATGTGGCACCTATCCAACACCTCCCTTGATGAGGCACATAGCCAACATCAAGCGCCAATGTAGCACAAGGCTAACATTAGACCACGTACATAATGTACACCCTTTCCTTCGATAGTCACATCCCAAGCCCCATGCATACATGTGTATCATGACAGATTAACATTTAGAGTATGCTCATCACAAATATCACACATATACCATAGGCAAAATAATGTCATAGAGCACTGACCTGATTATTCGATTACCCACTATGGGTATCCACCATCTTAGCCATTCTTTCCGGCTAACATACACATCATAATATACGTATATAACAACATACAAATAACAGGAGAATAGTGCGATAACTACGCACCTGTTAAGCACAGTTTACTCAATCCTGAACTACTTGTATCTAACACGATGAATGGGGTTTTTCCTCCTCCCTTAATGCCTATTTGGTCTCCTACCAAATCCCAAAGGCTTTGCTTATTCCTGACGATTAGCCCTTTACGGATCTAAATCCCAAAGACCCAATCTACCATACTAGATTTCCTTGCCCCACATTCGGTCAATACTTAGATCATTACCATAGACCATTCGGCCAACAACAAGCCTTATTCACCATAGCCTTCGGCTATACATCCATTTAAAGAATAAAGAACCAACATAAACCTTACCACTTGACTTACCAAAATCGATTGTTTCCAAGATCCGAAGAGCCTAAAAGAAATAAGTTCCTATGGTTAGAATCTTACTATCACATACCCCAAATTTGGCTTTTGCCCTCATAAGGATCAATAGAAAAAATAGAAAAGAGATTCGTCCAAGACACTTACCTATCTTGCAAAACTGATTTAAGAAAACCAATATGAATTCTTGATGATATTCGACCAAGACAATAAAGAAATAAAGAAGATTTGGCTATGGTGGATACAAGACAATCAAATGAATTCAGCTAGAGTGGAGAAAGAGAAAGGAAAAGAGGAAATGAAAATAGGAGAAGGAGGATTCGGCTTGAGGAAATAATGGAAGAAAAATCAAGAAGAGAATTAGGGAAGAAAGGTTCGGCCAAAAAGAAAGTAAAAGAAGAATTGTAAGTTTTTAACAAATATGAGAAGAAAAGAAAAAGAAAGATGGGAACAAAAGAGGTTCTTTTTGGCTACAAAGAAATAAAAGATAAAAGGGAGGTTCCAAATGAGTTTCGGTCAAATGCTTAAGAAGAGAAACAACAAACACCTAAGGGCATTCGGTTTTTGTTCATTTTGGTGCACTTGAGAAGAATTGATAAGGTTCAAAAGGGTTTTCGGTTTTGACACAAAGCAAAGATTGAAGGCCTTCCAAGCTAACCGAAAATGACTACCTAATCAAAAGAATTTCAGCACTTTTTCCCCTTACACAAAGCAAAATTCGGCAACCATACCAAAATTCTTCTAGCCATCAATTCAAATAAATTTTGAATTAAACACACTCCTAAATTTCTCCTTATCTCTTCCTAATCACATCAAAATTAAGTCAACTCCCCCTAGCCCCTTAAACCGTCCAAATACATGGACTAATGGCTATAGAAGAGTTTCCAAAACAACTCTCCCTCTTTCAAGCCCCTTGTCCCTCCATCCTTCCATAAATCTTAAGATTCTTATCCCAAAATACAAGCTTTCCTAATCTAATATTCAACTTGCCTTAAAAATTGAAAGTCCAACCTACCATAAGAATAGCTTGGCCGACACTTAATGCAAAGGTGCATAAAAATAAAGTCTTCCAAATGCAACCCATGCTACTCGAACCTCTTCCCTCAAGCAACCCTTCATGCATCATAACCACCTTTCCACTAACTCCTCATGTGCTAGAATTTAACACTTAAATTAACTTAAGTGTCAAGATCACCTAGTCCACTTCATTAAATTCACCATACTAAAAATTATTCTAAACCAATTAATTCCAAGCCTTCTCAAGACTATATTTGGCATACAATAAAATCATATCCGAGCTAACACAATAAACAAGATGATACTCAAATTTTTTTCTAAAGCCCAAGGCCCAATCGGCCCAATCCTACTAGGCCCAATTTTGGGATATTACAAAAATGGCATAGAACCAAAACTATTTGTAGATGACTTTGAGCTTCTTTTATGATTAAGAATGATGAAGATTTGAATTTGTGCTCATGATAGTATATGTGCTAAGCTATGTGATAAGTGATACAGGTACCATGAGAAAATACAAGTTATATACCATAATGTAACATGAGAATAAGTATGAGTAAGTATGGATGAAAATGTTTAAGCATTTCAGACTTGTGTTGCTATTGTTTCAATAGATGGATGAATTTAATGAAAGCAATTATGTTGCTTTAGAATTTCATGCAAACTTACTAAGCTATATGCTTACCCTACTCTTTTCCCTCTTACATTGTAGTTTCTCCAAATTAGCTCGGGATCATAGGATGTCAAAGCTCGAATCACACTATCAACTTTTGTTTTGGTAAGTAAAGTTAATTCATTTTGAGTATGGCATGTATAGGGATATAATCATTTTGTGTCATGTCATATTTGAAGGCCAAAGGGTTGGCTATTGATGTTTTACACTCATTTTGTAAAGGGCCATGGTGAATTGGCTAATATTGACAAGTTCATATTATAAAGATGATGAGTTTAATGAAATTAATGTCCATGCATGTAATTGGGAAAAATATGGGTGGAAGTAATGATAATTTAAGGATTCTTAATAGTTTAATATTACTATGTTATATGCTACTTGTGATGAAATGAATGAGTTTATGTTTCAGGGTGGCAAAAAGGCTTGGAAAATAGCCTCTAGTTGTCCACACAGGCAGACACACAAGCGTGTGTCTAGGCCTTGTGTGACACACAGTCAACCCCCATGGGTGTGTTAATAGGCCGTGTGTCCCCTACATTTTAATTACGAGAATTCAAATCGTCACACAGGCCAGCACACGAGCGTGTGCCTAGGCCGTGTGCTCCTTAAGGGGTTACTGACATCATAAACAAAATACCCCTAGTTTTCACACACACGGGTGTGTCTAGGCCGTGTGAAGGACACGGGCCATTGACACGGGCGTGTGTCCGGCCATGTAGAAATCCCTATAGCTTCAAAATAAAAATAAATTCTACAAGGGCTAGGGACGTGGGCATGTGAGACCACACGGGCGTGTCCCAAGTCACACGGGCATGTGACTCCTGTTTGGGCAAAAGTTTTCAAGGAGAGTAAAAGTTTCTGGTCGAACACTTAAACCTTCCGGATGTATGTTTAAGGCCTTGTAGGCCCATAATATGTATGTTATGATTAAGAAGGAAAATTTTTAAATTGGAATGAAATTTTATAGCCTGTTATTACATGTTCAAGCGAGGTCAAGCATGGTAATGCCTTGTATCCGGTCCCGGCGTCAGACACAGGTTTGGGGTGTTACAAAGCACGTCCCAAGAAATTTCTTACTCCTCAGCCTATCGCGGGATTGGGAAGATTCTTTATGACTTCAATTTTTGTGTTGTCCACTTCTAAACCTTTTCTTGATATGTGAAGTCCTAAAACCATCCCTTCTTTTACCATAAAATAGCATTTTCTCCAATTGAGCACCAAATTAGTTTCTTCACATGTTTTAGTAATTTCTCAAGGTTGTCAAACATTCTCGAAAGGAATCTCCAAAGACTAAAAAATCATCCATGAATACATCGAGGCCTTCTTCTAGCCTATTAGCAAAAACCAAAATCATGCATCTTATAAATGTTGCTAATGTTTTATATAATTTGAATAAAATACGTTTGAAAGCATATGTACCAAAAGGGCATGTAAACGTAGTTTTTCTTGATTGTTTGAATGTATTAGAATTTGATGATATCATGAATGTCCATATAGAAAACAATAATACACCTTCTCAGCCAATCTATCTAGCATCTGATCGATAAAAGGAAGAGGAAAATGATCATTTTTTTGTTGTAACGTTAAAGTTTTCGTAGTCAATGCATACCCTCCAACCAGGGACTATCATTGTTGGGATAAACTCATTATTATCATTCTCAAAAAATGTTCATTCTTCTTTCTTTGGAATACTGTAACACCCTAACCCGTATCCGTCGCTAGACTAGGGTTACGAGGCATTACCCGAGAAGACAACTCAAAATATGCATATAATTGTTTTTAAAAATTCATATATGTATTGAATCATCTGAACAGAGTAAGTTGCATATTTTTTCAATACAAATTTCATACCTCAATAACAAAGGCAAAATCATTTACATTACAACTAAACACCTAGCTCAAGTTTATAACATAATTAATCATTCATAATTAACATCATTAATCTAACCATTTATCAAAATCTTAACAAATAAACATCACTTTAAAACGATATATATATATATTTGGTACTCGAACATTGTAACATTAAAACCAAATGGCATCAATCACATTATATATAACATTCGCCATACTTAATATCTCCCATACAACTAATTAGAATATATTCATCATCACATAAATTTACAAATTTAAATCCATAACATATCATAAAAAAATTGTTTAAATAAATATACCAATATATTAATAAAACACATCCGAATATATATACAAATATATTTATAATCTCTTAGTTAAAATTTCTAAGCCAAGTGCATAAACATATACTTGCATGATTCTTCTAGTCGAATAAATGACTCATATAAAACCATTTTAATCATTAACGTGTCTATCATTTCACAAACCACAAATACATAAAGTTTTCACAAATTCATATGTATTACATGCATTTATCCATTATATTATCACAACATTGTCGAATACATATATATATATATATATTAAGCTTATCAATTTATGAATAAAACATAACAATTACATTTATTCATTATATTTAACTTACTAACTTAAACTATTTATAGTGCAAATTAAATCATTATAATATATCAATATAAAGCCACAATGTAAATATGTTTGTCTCTAATTAATCATCATTCATTTCACTACTAAAATACATAACTAGTCATCTCAATACATCCTTGAATGTCGAACTATCATTTACATACATAGACAATATTAACTTTCAACTTTTATTCAAATGTACTCATCAACTAATTATAAACCATTACTAACACAAATAAAACATAATCAAATCATTTTAGCAATGGTAGCATAGTAAACATAATTAGTACTATTATATATATTTATCATAGTTAAATTCACTCATATCACTTCCAAAGTCATTAACTAACTTCAATGCACAAAAGAAAACACATATCACAAATACCATTTACCATAACACATAACATTTTAACTAAAATGAACTTAAACCAAGTTCAAGCAGAGAAGTTAAGCCATCTTCGCATGGCTATTATATACATGCATAGGTACTTAATTCATATTCAACCATTTTCTATGCTATGCATGCCATATATTCATAACTAACATAACCAAAATACCAAAGAAAGTTGTCGATAGTGTGATAGTCCTGCTGACGATCCCCGAGCTCGTAACGTATCCAACATCTATAAAATAAAATTAGACAGAGAAACTCAAGTTAAGTTATTTAAGCTTAGTAAGTCAATAGCAAGGTAAAGTCAATTAACTTACCAAAATCATGTATACAAAATTATATCAAATATTAATTTATACACAATCACAAATACTAATCAAATCTCAAAATCAAAGTAACATAATATTCCCTTTTTGCCGAATACACATGGTTAAAGCTTATACACAATTCACATGTTTACACATTAACTTCTATACAATGTAATAAACATATAACTTACCTTTCATTTGATAACACATTGTATATATGTACCTAAGTTCTTTTAATTCACATATCACATTGGTCCTCACTTACACATGCCCGTTGAACCATTCAAAATTAAAAAGGATACACGGATAGTCAGAATCTCGTACAATGCCAACGTCCCAGATGTGGTCTTACATGTAATCACATATCAATGCCACTATCCCAGACAGGGTCTTACACGAATCAAATACGATGCCAATGTCCCAGACATGGTCTTATACATAAACACAAATCGATGCCAACGTCCCAGATGTGGTCTTACACGAAAACACATATCGGATATCCTATGTCATGACATATGTATCCTATCTATTCCTAAGGTTCGTACAGGGCTTACGGACGTCGAATCTTGGTTGAATCAAGCTCGAAAGTTAACCAAATCAAAATACCCACATTCGGCCATAGTATAAATAAATTCAAATAATTCATTTTGATACATAACAAATACGTATCCATAGTTATATCAACATTTAAATGCTTATTGACTTACCTCGGACGTCGTCGACTACTAAATCGGCTACTCGACCACTTTTATCTTTCCCCGATCCAAATCTGATTTCTTTAATTCTTGATCTAAACATATTCAAATTAAGCTTATTTAAACACCATTCTATTCAATTTAGCCTAAAAACATATAAATGGGAAAATTACAACTTTGCCCCTAACATTTCACACTTCTTACAATTTAGTCCTTTTTACTCAAAAACACAAAATACACAAAATTGGACTATTCTCCTTAAGGGCTAAATATTTCTAGTGTCTATACAAACCTACACATTTCATTTATTTCACATTTTATTCCTTCAAAAATTTTTTTTTACAATTTAGTCCAAATTACTTAAATTCATCAAAAATTCAAAGACAAAACTTGTTAATCTAAAACATATATTTCATATTTCATCATCAAACAACACAAACAACAAGCTGTCATCAATGGCTCAACTCAAAATATCAATCAAAATAAAAAACTCAAACATGGGTTGGATAGTACTTAAGGCAACGATCTCAAAAACGTAAAAATCATCAAAATCGAAACCAAAACATACCTTAATTGAGTTAAATAAGTGCCGAAACCTAAGAAGCCATGGATGGTTTCTTTCTTTTCTACATTCGACAAAAACAAGGATGAATATGTCATCTTTTTATGGTTTATTTTATTATATTGATATATTTTACCTAATTCCTAAATTAACCTTTTAATAATAATAATATATAACATATATCTTAAGGTTAGTTTTATCAAATGCCACCCAATATCTATCTTTTGGTCTTATTGCATCATAAAACCTCCACTTTATAAAGACAACAACAAATAGGCACTTTTAGATTTAACCCTCAAATTTTCATTTTATGCAATTAAATCCCTTTTATTTAATCAGACACTTAAACGTTCAAATTAAGTCACGAAAATTTAACACCAACAAATTCACACATAACAAACACGAAAAATAATTTTAAAATACTTTTCAAACACAGATTTGAGATCCCAAAATCACTTTTCTGATTAGGGTCAAAATCGGGCTGTTATAACTCTCCCCCTTAAGGATTTTCGTCCCCGAAAATCTTACCGATGAATAGGTTTGGATAACACCGGTGAATAGGTTTGGATAACATCCTTTCATCGTATTCTTTGACACCCAAGTTGCTTCCTCGACCCCGTGCTTTTGCCATAATACTTTGACCAACAAAATTTTCTTATTTCTCTTTTATCTCACGGGTTAGAATACAAATCGGTTCCTCTTCATATGTCATATTTGTAACATCCCAAAATTTGGAATTTTTATTGTTTCATTTTTGCTTGTTATAAGCTCGATGAAATATTAATAGTGTATGTTAGGGGTTATTAGAAGGCTCGGTTTTATTTGGGCTTTAATAAAAATTTTTGTGTTTAAGTCTATTAAGGAGAGATGGTAAGTAGCTTCAAGACTTATGGAAATAAACGAGTTAAGTGCTTGCATAATTGAGCATTTGGTAAAGAGGTAGTGGCGCCACATGATGAACTTGGAGGGAGGAGGTTCAAATCCCATAATGTACAATTTTTTACTATTATTTTTGTATTCTTTCTCTAAGTGTCAGCCAAGGAAGTATTTATGGCATGGGTGGACTTTTTAATTATGGTATGACAGCTAAAGAAACAAGGAAAGGGTGAAGGAAAGGAAAGGAATCAAAAGTAAAAGGTAAGATAGGGGGACAAGTGGCCTTTTCTCATGGGAAATGCTTTGGAAAGTATTGATGGCCAAATTTTTTGACCTTATTGGCATGTTATACATAGTTTTGGTTAGTGGGAGGGGATAGCCGAAATTCTCCTTTCATTTTAGACCATTTTGTTAGTTTTTGGTGCATGAGAGGTACATTTTTACTCTTTGATCATTTGTGTTATTTTTTTTCAAAAATTATCTTCCTTTTTGCTTTGGCCGAAACCTCCTAGCACATTTGTGCATTTATCCTCTCTTGTTTGGTTGAAACATTCATCTCTTGTTCACCTTCCCTTGATAGTCGATTCATCTAGCATCCATCTATCCTTCCATTCTTTTCTTTTAAACATTTTTTTCAATCTTTCCTCTTCTAAAAAATCAGCATTTCTTTAAGATCACTTATTCATGTTTGAATTCCCTTCAAGGCCGAAACTAATATCATTCTACCTCTCCACTTCTTCTTTTCTTTTTATTGAAGACAATATCTTTTGACCAAGTTGGTAAGTGACATATTATCCCTCTTTTCATTTCATTGTTATTTTCTCACTAGCCGAATTTATGAGTTCATCATCATTCGGTTATTCTATTTTGCTTCTCTATCAAAATATCTCTCTCCATCACTCTCATGTTGTGATCAATATTTCTTCGTAGTGAAATAGAGGGAGGCCGAATATCATAACATCACCTAATCATCTCTAGTCATAGACGATCGTGAGAAATGAGATTATCATCGTTTAAGGTAAGAAAGTTCTTTCATTGTCCATTCAATAACTCCATTGGTTATTGTATTAATTGGATTGAAGGTTGGCTAATCAGCTACATGTTTTAGGGACTAAATTGTTTGATCCATCGTCTTGTCATCATACGGTCTAGTGGTAAGCCGATCTTTCTCCTTAATCAATCGTTCATACAAACGTAATATTAGTTTTGACTAATATTTGTTTTCAATGGAGACAAGCAATATCGAATCGAAAGGGATAGTGATTGGAGATAAAAAAAGGAGCGAATTTGTGATCCCTACTCCTAAATTTAAACGAAGGGCGGTATCGACAGTTCAGGATTTTCCACCGAGTTTTGGACCGTCATCCAGAGAAAATCATCAAATCGTGGTCATTCACAATTCCAAGGGTAAAAACTTTAGATCGTTATTTTAGGGTTTGATTATTAAAATCAAGTATGTCGATTAATCGACTGTTATGATATCTTAGGTGTCGACGAGCAAGAAGGCTTAGTGCTTACCATAATCAGGTGTGTAATATCACACCGTTATCTGTAGATTTTAAGATTAATATCATATTGGAAATAAAACGCTATGATTAAAATCGTAATAGGTCGTAAACTGAAAAAATTGGCCTAAGATACACTATTTTGATAAAATGGACAAAATCGGTATTATCATTGTGCGAATTACAAAAATACCCTTAATGGGCCAAATTACGAAATTGCCTTAATGGGTCGAATTGATATATTGTATATGGGCCAAATTACGAAATTGTCTTAATGGGCCGAATTGATATAATATTTATGGGCCGATTTGATACATTACCTTAAAGGGTCGAGTTACAAAGTCTTAATGGGCCAAAATTTTGTCTAAATTAATCATTATTATTATATTTGTAAATATCATGTTTTACTAAGTATGTTGCATTTACATAATTCTGCATGGGATTGGGATATTGATGATCGGAGGAAGTAATCTGGTGGCTCTGCCACATATTTTGGTGACTCTATAACAATCTGTCTTGTGGCTATGCCACGTATATTCTGTGATTCTTGTGGCTTCTGCACAATTAAATTTGTTCTAAAAGGCAAAATGCCTGCGATTGGTTTGTTGGCGGGTGGGTTCACTTGATCCCCACAAGTGTGTTGGTTAGTGCGGTGGTGTGTAGCGGACGGAATATTAGGTTGGTTTGGGATTGCATTACATTCATATGATATGTTTGACCCATTATTATGTAAAAAGGGCTTAGGCCCAAAATAATGTTAAATGGGTTTCGGGCCAGTGGACAACGATGAGGGGTTATACATCGAGTTCTAGTAACTCACCCGTTTCCATATTCCTTTCGTAATACTCAAGGATTTGAGACTTGGGCCATGGATCACTCGATGGAGGCCATACTACAAAACGGTTTTATTTGGTCTTTGGATTTCTTTTTAGTACATTTAATTACTTTACTATTTTGAGTTAAGGTTGTAATAAGGCCTCTAGATTATTTTTAGTTTGTTTTGTGTTTGACGTATTTATATTTTGCTTTAAGTACTTTAAATGATATTTTTGTAAAAACTTAAATAAACATTATATAAAATGGATTTACAAATGGATTTCTTAATAAAACTTTCATAAATATTTTTAACTCGAAAATCTTCTCATAAATTTTCATCAACACTTTTCAAAAGACGTGGTTGTAAAATCTTTAGTTTAAATTTATCAATTTATCACCAATCTTCTATTCATTAATATTTTGTCAAAAATTTTAAATGGGATATTTATTTTACTTAATTTTAAATCAATTTACGTCTTTAATAAAAATAACTTAAAAGCATTTTTCGTATGTGACATGTCAGATCTGGCCCTAACGCATGGGCCGAGTTTGGGGAGTTACATTTTATGGTATCAGAGCCAGTTTCAAAAACTCGGCTATGATTTGAGTTCAAAAACATTTTCCAAAGTTATTTTAAATTTAAAAATGCATGTTTTAAAAAGAAGTATGGCACCACGGGTATCCAGCACCAAGTCAAGTAAGTAAATGTTATTATTGTATGATTATTAGTATTGTGATATGATTGTAGGAATACTCATAGAACTTTTAGTTTTAGGTGTTGAGACCATAGAGATTGAGACTATAGGATGTGCTTGTGAAAATGACTTTACTTCTTATACTTCATAAAATATTATTTAAACACTGAAATAGTATACTGATTTCTAAGACTCTTAATCATATTAAATCAAATTAGCCAAAATGAGCACTAGAGGGCGTGGACGTGGTAGACGTGGCCGTGGTAGAGGGCGAGGCACTAGAGTTGTGTCTAATGCATCGGGACATATGCCAAAAATGGACGCACCTGCATCACTTGTGACTGAAGCTGGGTCACATAATCGTATGAGGGAGGACGACACTTTGTCCCAAGCAATGTTATGAGTCTTGGAAAGGGTTATTGGGGCAAAAATTATGCCAGCAGCTCGTGGTTCAATCTTAGAATGACTCAGATCGAATGGTGCTTAGGTCTTTATGGGTATCTTGGGCGTAACCCCAAATGTAGTAGAGTACTAGCTTGCGGCTGTGGAGTGGATCATGGACGATCTAGATTGCACCGTCAAGCAGAAATTAAAGAAGTGTGTCCTTATTGAGAGATGAGGCGTATTAATGGTGGCTTACTGTTCGGGAAGGCACTCAAGCCGAAAGCATTACCTGTAATTTCTTTAAAATGGCATTCCAAGGAAAGTATATCGGGGCTAGCTATGTGGATGCCCGAAGGAAGGAATTCTTAAATCTAGTCCAAGGAGGTAAGACTATGGTAGCTTGCGAGGTGGAATTTCTACGTCTGAGTCGATACACCTGTGGTATAGTACCGACTGATTATGAACGCTGTGTGTATTTTGAGGACGGGTTGCGTGATGAGTTACGGGTACTGATAGCCCCACAACAAGAAAGGAATTTCACCACACTGGTGGAGAAAGTCAAGATAGCTAAAGAGGCTAAGCAACTAGAGCGAAAAAATTGAGACAAGGATAGAGGTAGGAGAGGTACATTTTTACTCTTTGATCATTTGTGTTATTTTTTTCAAAATTATCTTCCTTTTTGCTTTGGCGAAACCTCCTAGCACATTTGTGCATTTATCCTCTCTTGTTTGGTTGAAACATTCATCTCTTGTTCACCTTCCCTTGATAGTCGATTCATCTAGCATCCATCTATCCTTCCATTCTTTTCTTTTAAACATTTTTTTCAATCTTTCCTCTTCTCAAAAATCAGCATTTCTTTAAGATCACTTATTCGTGTTTGAATTCCCTTCAAGGCCGAAACTAATACATTCTACCTCTCCACTTCTTCTTTTCTTTTTATTGAAGACAATCTATTTTGACCAAGTTGGTAAGTGACATATTATCCCTCTTTTCATTTCATTGTTATTTTCTCACTAGCCGAATTTATGAGTTCATCATCATTCGGTTATTCTATTTTGCTTTTCTATCAAAATATCTCTCTCCATCACTCTCATGTTGTGATCAATATTTCTTCGTAGTGAAATAGAGGGAGGCCGAATATCACAACATCACCTAATCATCTCTAGTCATAGACGATCATGAGAAATGAGATTATCATCGTTTAAGGTAAGAAAGTTCTTTCATAGTCCATTCAATAACTCCATTGGTTATTGTATTAATCGGATTGAAGGTTGGCTAATCAGCTACATGTTTTAGGGACTAAATCGCTCGATCTATCATCTTGTCATCATACGGATCTAGTGGTAAGCCGATTTTTCCCCTTAATCAATCGTTCATACAAACGTAATATTAGTTTTGACTAATATTTGTTTTCAATGGAGACAAGCAATATCGAATCGAAAGGGATAATGATTGGAGATCAAAAAAAGAGTGAATTTGTGATCCCTACTCCTAAATTTAAACGAAGGGCGGTATCGGCGGTTTAGGATTTTCCACCGAGTTATGAACCGTCATCCAGAGAAAATCATCAAATCGTGGTCATTCACAATTCCAAGGGTAAAAACTTTAGATCGCTATTTTAGGGTTTGATTATTAAAATCAAGTATGTCAATTAATCGACTGTTACGATATCTTAGGTGTCGACGAGCAAGAAGGCTTAGTGCTTACCATAATCAGGTGTGTAATATCACATCGTTATCTGTGGATTTTAAGATTAATATCATATTGGAAATAAAACGCTATGATTAAAATCGTAATAGGTCGTGGCGAAAAATTGGCCTAAGATACACTTTTTGATAAAATGGACAAAATCGGTATTATCATTGTGCGAATTACAAAAATACCCTTAATGGGCCAAATTACGAAATTGCCTTAATGGGTCGAATTGATATATTGTATATGGGCCAAATTACGAAATTGTCTTAATGGGCGAATTGATATAATATTTATGGGCGATTTGATACATTGCCTTAAAGGGTCGAGTTACAAAGTCTTAATGGGCCAAAATTTTGTCTAAATTAATCATTTTATTATATTTGTAAATATCATGTTTTACTAAGTATGTTGCATTTACATAATTACGCATGGGATTGGGATATTGATGATCGGAGGAAATGTCGGTGGCTCGCCACATATTTTGGTGACTCTATCACAATCTGTCTTGTGGCTATGCCACGTATATTCTGTGATTCTTGTGGCTTCTGCACAATTAAATTTGTTATAAAAGGCAAAATGCCTGCGATTGGTTTGTTGGCGGGGTGGGTTCACTTGATCCCCACAAGTGTGTTGGTTGGTACGGGTGGTGTGTAGCGAACGGAATATTAGGTTGGTTTGGGACT
Organism: Gossypium rotundifolium; assembly: GCA_025506655.1. Taxonomy (NCBI): domain Eukaryota; kingdom Viridiplantae; phylum Streptophyta; class Magnoliopsida; order Malvales; family Malvaceae; genus Gossypium; species Gossypium rotundifolium. Next base: position 47,176,530 of record CP106722.1, read on the forward strand.
GCATTACATTCATATGATATGTTTGACCCATTATTATGTAAAAAAGGGCTTAGGCCCAAAATAATGTTAAATGGGTTTCAGGCCCAGTGGACAACAGTAAGGGGGTTATACACCGAGTTCTAGTAACTCACCCCGTTTCCATATTCCTTTCAGGTAATACTCAGTGACGAAGACTTGGGCCATGGATCACTCGATGGAGGCCATACTACAAAAACGGTTTTATTTGGTCTTTGGATTTCTTTTTAGTACATTTAATTACTTTACTATTTTGAGTTAAGGTTGTAATAAGGCCTCTAGATTATTTTTAGTTTGTTTTGTGTTTGACGTATTTATATTTTGCTTTAAGTACTTTAAATGATATTTTTGTAAAAACTTAAATAAACATTATATAAAATGGATTTACAAATGGATTTCTTAATAAAACTTTCATAAATATTTTTAACTCGAAAATCTCCTCATAAATTTTCATCAACACTTTTCAAAAGACGTGGTTGGAAAATCTTTAGTTTAAATTTATCAATTTATCAGTCAATCTTCTATTCATTAATATTTTGTCAAAAATTTTAAATGGGATATTTATTTTACTTAATTTTAAATCAATTTACGTACGAATAAAAATAACTTAAAAGCATTTTTCGTATGTGACATGTCGAATCTGCCCTAGCACATGGGCGAGTTTGGGTGTTACATTTTATGGTATTAGAGCCGATTTCAAAAACTTCGGCTATGGTTTGAGTTCAAAAACATTTTCCAAAGTTATTTTAAATTTAAAAATACATGTTTTAAAAAGAAGTATGGCACCACGGGTATCCAGCACCAAGTTAAGTAAGTAAATGTTATTATTGTATGATTATTAGTATTGTGATATGATTGTAGGAATACTCATAGAATTTTTAGTTTTAGGTGTTGAGACCATAGAGATTGAGACTATAGGATGCGCTTGTAAAAATGACTTTACTTCTTATACTTCATAAAATATTATTTAAACACTGAAATAGTATACTGATTTCTAAGATTCTTAATCATATTAAATCGAATTAGCCAAAATGAGCACTAGAGGCGTGGGCGTGGTAGGCGTGGTGTGGTAGAGGCGGGCGCTAGAGTTGTGTCTAATGCATCGGGACATATGCCAAAATGGGCCTTTTGCATCACTTGTGGTGAAGTGGGTCACATAATCGTATGAGGGAGGACGACACTTTGTCCCAAGCAATGTTATGAGTCTTGGAAAGGGTTATTGGGGCAAAAATTATGCCAGCAGCTCGTGGTTCAATCTTAGAATGACTCAGATCGAATGGTGCTTAGGTCTTTATGGGTATCTTGGGCGTAACCCCAAATGTAGTAGAGTACTAGCTTGCGGCATGGAGTGGATCATGGACGATCTAGATTGCACCGTCAAGCGAAAACCGAAAAAGTGTGTCCTTATTGAGAGATGAGGCGTATTAATGGTGGCTTACTGTTCGGGAAGGCACTCAACCCGAAAGTATTACCTGTAATTTCTTAAGACGACATTCCAAGGAAAGCATATCGGGGCTAGCTATGTGGATGCCCGAAGGAAGGAATTCTTAAATCTAGTCCAAGGAGGTAAGACTGTGGTAGCTTACGAGGTGGAATTTCTACGTCTGAGTCGATACACGTGGTATAGTACCGATCGATTCTGAACAATTGTGTGTATTTTGAGGACGGGTTGCGTGATGAGTTGCGTCTTGATAGCCCCACAACAAGAAAGGAATTTCACCACACTGGTGGAGAAAGTCAAGATAGCTAAAGAGGCTAAGCAACTAGAGCGAAAAAATTGAGACAAGGATAGAGGTAGGAGCAAGAGAGACTTTAGGTGTTCAGGTCCTGTTAGAGTTTTTTAGAAGAGGGCCAGGAATGAGGAGCCATCTCAAGCTAGAGTACCAACTGCTACCAATCAAATACAACCATGTGCGGATTGCAGAAAATGACACCCGGGTGAACGCTGGAAGAGAACCGGTGGTTGTTTCAAATGTGGTTCCAAGGACCATCAGCTTAAAAATTACCATCGACTGACTGCTCAGACTCAGGATGTTCATAACTATGATGCACAGCTAGCTAGAGGCGCTCAGCAGCCACTGAGAGGCCGTGGGCCAGGTCGAGGTGGTAATGGCGTAGGATGAGGTCAGGGTGCATCGGGGAGGGGTACTGGTAATAGAGGTAACGTGGAGGCGAGGCAGCCAGGGTTGGTCTATGCGGTCAGACGCCGAAAGGATGGTGATGCACCTGATGTAATAACCGGTACGTTCTTCATATCTGATGTACCTGTTACTACTTTGATAGATATTGGATCCACCTGTTCGTATGTTGCTTGTGCTGTATCTAGAAATCTAAACATTAGATTTGAGATTACTACTAGAGAGACAACGGTAATTAGTCCCTTAGGATAGTTAGTGATAGTAAATAAATTGTTTAGAGATGTGCCATTAGAAATTTAGGGAGAAATATTTTTGGCGATTTAATGGAACTGCCATTCTGCGAGTTCGACCTTATTTGGGGCATGGACTGGTTGTTGAAACACCATGCGAACATGGATTGTGCTGCAAAGCAGATGATACTAAGAACTTCGGAGGATAAAGAAGTGATGATGATAGGTGAAAGAAGAAACTATCTAGCTAATGTGGTATCTGCTTTAAAGGCAGAAAAGTTGGTGCGAAAGAGGTGTGGACCATTCATAGTCTTCATTAGTGCTTTGGATGCCAAGGAATTGTTAGTGGAAATTGTTAGACCGGTGAAAGAGTTTTCAGACGTCTTTCCCGAGGAACTTCCAGGATTGCCTCCAGAGTAGGAGGTTGAGTTTGGCATTGAGTTATTGCTAAGAATTGCTCCGGTGTCTATTGCTCCTTATAGAATGGCACCGAAGGAGTTAGCGGAGCTTAAGGCTCAAATTTAGGAGTTGTTAGATTGGGGATTCATTCGATCGAATGTGTCACCGTGGGGAGTGCCGGTCTTGTTCGTCAAGAAGAAGGATGGGTCGATACGCATGTGCATCAATTATAGGCAGTTGAATAAATTGACGATCAAGAATAGGTATCCGTTACTGAGAATCGACGATCTATTTGATCAATCTGCGAGGAGCTTCGATTTTCTCGAAGATAGATTTGAGATCGTGTTATCACCAACTTAAGGTTAAGGAGGCGAATATTCATAAGACTACATTTTGAACTCGTTATGGGCATTATGAGTTCTTGGTGATGCCGTTTGGGTTGACTAATGCACCAACTAAATTTATGGACATGATGAATCGGGTCTTCAACCCTATTTAGATCGGTTTGTAGTGGTGTTCATAGATGACATCTTGGTATACTCAAAGAATGAAAAAGAGCATGATTCACATCTGCGGGTAGTATTGTAGATATTGCGGGAAATCAACTTTATGCCAAATTCAGTAAGTGTGAGATGTGGCTGAAGGAAGTAACCTTTTTGGGGCATGTTGTGTCTGCCGAAGGAATTAGAGTTGATCCCGGAAGGTAGAGGATGTGTTGGATTGGAAACCACTGAAGTTAGTGGTCGAAATTCAGAGTTTCCTAGGGTTGGCTGGTTATTATAGACATTTTGTTCAGGGGTTTGTGTTGATTGCTGCACCCCTAACTAAGCTATTGTGGAATGGAGTACCATTTGTGTGGTCAGATCAGTAGTAAGAGAGCTTTGAGAAATTGAAGAAGATTCTAATAAAAGCACCAATATTGATTCAACCTGAGGCTGGAAAAGAGTTTATTGTTTATTGTGATGCGTCACACACGAGTTTGGGATGTGTGTTGATGTAAGGTGGAAAAGTGGTGGTTTATGCATCACGTCAATTAAAGCCGCACGAAGTGAATTATCCCACTCATGATTTGGAGTTGGCTGCAGTGGTGTTTGCTTTGAAGATTTTGAGACACTACCTATACGGTAAGAAGTCGATCATCTATACGGATCATAAGAGTCTGAAGTATCTCCTTACTCAGAAGGAGTTGAACTTAAGACAATGAAGGTGGATAGAACTATTGAAAGATTTTGACTTCTCAATCGATTATCATCCTAGAAAGGATAATGTGGTGGCTGATGCGTTAAGTCGAAAGGTGATATCAGATTTGTGAGCGATGTTCGCTTACCTTAGCCTATATGAAGATGGTAGCCTACTAGCTGAACTTCAGGTAAAGCCTGTGTGGGTAAGCCAGATTAAGGAGAAGCATTTATTAGATGAAAGGTTGGGTTCTTTACTTGAGCAAGTGGAAGGTGGTGTGATAGGGGATTTTGGATTGAATAGTGATGGAGGATTGTGTTTCCGCAGAAGAATTTGTATGCCCAAAGATTTAAAATTTAGACAAATGATTCTACGTGAGGCACATAGTAGCCCTTATGCTATGCACCCCAGGGGAAATAAGATGTATTGAGACCTTCGTGAGCAGTATTGGTCACCAGGGTTGAAACAAGAGGTTACTGATTTTGTGAGTAAGTGCTTGACGTGTCAGCAAGTGAAGATGAAACATCAATTGTCGTCGGGATTACTACAACCGGTGAAAATTCCATTATGGAAATGGGAAATGATAATGATGGACTTTGTTAGTGGGTTACCCTTAATGCCTACTAAGAAAGATTTCGTTTGGGTAATAGTGGATCGGTTGACGAAGACTTCTCATTACCTATCTGTACATATGGATTACTCATTGAAGAAGTGGGCCAAGTTGTATATTGCAGAGATCGTAAGGTTACATGGGGTACCAGTGTCTATTATATTGGACAGGGACCCTAGGTTTACATCACAATTTTGGAAAGATTTATATGAAGCATTGGGAACAAGGTTAAATTTTAGCACAGCATTTCATCCGCAGTCAGATGGTCAGTTAGAGAGAGTAATCCAAATTATGGAAGACATGTTAAGGGGCTGTGCGATCGATTTCAGTGGTAGTTGGGAGGATTTACTACCGTTGGAAATGTTTGCATACAACAACAGCTATCAATCTAGCATCCAGATGGCACCCTACAAAGTGTTGTATGGTCATAGGTGACGTACTTCTACTTGTTGGACTGAGCTGGGGGAGCGACAATTATTGGGTCCTGAGTGATATCTGAGACAGAGGAATAAGTGAAAGTAATTCGGGCACGATTAAAGGAAGCTTCTGATAGACAAAAATCGTATGCAGATCTAAAGCGTAAGGATATTAAGTTTGTGGTGGGAGATCAGGTTTTCTAAAGTTCTCACCTTGGAAGAAGATCTTTAGATTTGGAAGGAAAGGCAAGTTGAGCCCTAGGTTCATCGGACCATACCGTGTATTGAAGCATATTGGGCCAGTGGTTTATCAGCTTGAGTTACCTCTAGAGTTGAGTCAGATAAACAATGTTTTTCATGTCTCAATGTTAAAGCATTATCAATTGGATCTGTCTCATATAGTACCAGTAAAGGGAGTTGAGTTAAGACCTGACTTGTCTTTCGAAGAGGAGCCAGTGCAAATTCTAGATCGGGACGTTAAGGTGCTGAGAAGGAAGTCGGTACCATTAGTCACAATCATGGATCGGAGGAAGCTACATGCGAGCCTGCGGATGTGATTCGGCAGCAATATCCTCACCTCTTTTAACCAGGTAAATTTCGAGGATGAAATTTTCTTTAAGGGGGTAGTATTGTAACATCCCAAAATTTGGAATTTTGATTGTTGCATTTTTGTTTGTTTTAAGCTCAATAAAATATTATTAGTGTATGTTAGGGGTTATGAGAAGGCTCGGGTTTATTTGGGCCTCAATGAAATTTTTTGTTTAAGTCTATTAAGGAGAGATGGTAAGTTGTTTGAAGACTTATGGAAATAAATGAGTTAAGTGCTTGCATAATTGAGCATTTGGTAAAGAGGTAGTGGGGCCACATGATGGACTTGGAGGGAGGAGGTTCAAATCCTATAATGTGCAAATTTTAACTATTATTTTTGCATTCTTTCTCTAAGTTTCGGCCAAGGAAGTATTTATGGCAAGGGTGGACTTTTTAATTATGGTATGATGGCTAAAGAAAAAAGGAAAGGGTGAAGGTAAGGAAAGGAATCAAAAGAAAAAGGTAAGATAGGGGACAAGTGGCCTTTTTCATGGGAAATGCTTTGGAAAGTATTGATGGCCAAATTTTTTGACCTTATTGGCATGTTATACACGGTTTTGGTTAGGGGGAGGGGATAGCTGAAACTCTCCTTTCATTTTAGACCATTTTGTTAGTTTTGGTGCATGAGTGGTACATTTTTACTCTTTGATCATTTGTGTTATTTTTTTCATAAATCATCTTCCTTTTTGCTTTGGCCGAAACCTCCTAGCACATTTGTGCATTTCTCCTCTCTTGTTTGGTTGAAACATTCATCTCTTGTTCACCTTCCCTTGATAGTCGATTCATATAGCATCCATCTATCCTTCCATTCTTTTCTTTTAAACATTTTTTCAATCTTTCCTCTTCTCAAAAATTGGCATTTCTTTAAGATCACTTATTCTTGTTTGAATTCCCTTCAAGGCCAAATCTAATATCATTCTACCTCTCCACTTCTTCTTTTCTTTTGTTGAAGACAATCTCTTTTGACCAAGTTGGTAAGTGACATATTATCCCTTTTTCATTTCATTGTTATTTTCTCACTAGCCGAATTTATGAGTTCATCATCATTCGGTTACTCTATTTTGCTTCTCTATCGAAATATTTCTCTCCATCACTCTCATGTAGTGATCAATATTTCTTCGCAGTGAAATAGAGGGAGGCCGAATATCACAACATCGCCTAATCATCTCTAGTAATAGGACGATCATGAGAAACAGGATTATCATCGTTTAAGGTAAGTAAGTTCTTACATAGTCCATTCAATAACTCCATTGGTTATTGTATTAATTGGATTGGAGGTTGGCTAATCAACTACATGTTTTAGGGACTAAATCACTCGATCTATCGTCTTGTGATCATACGGATCTAGTGGTAAGTCGATCTTTCTCCTTAATCAATCATTCATACCAACGTAATATTAGTTTCGACTAATATTTGTTTTCAATGGAGACAAGAAATATCGAATCAAAGGGATAGTGATTAGAGTTTGAAAAAGGAGCGGATTTGTGATCCCTACTCCTAAATTTAAACGAAGGCGGTATCGGCGGTTCGGGATTTTCCACTGGGTTGTGGGCCGTCATCTAAAGAAAATCATCAAATCGTGGTCATTCACGATTCCAAGGGTAAAAACTTTAGATCGTTATTTTAGAGTTTGATTATTAAAGTCAAGTATGTCGATTAATCGAGTGTTACGATATCTTAGGTGTCGACGAGCAAAAAGGCTTAGTGCTTATCGTAATCAGGTGTGTAATCGACACCATTATCCGTGGATTTTAAGATTGATATCATATTGGAAATAAAATGCTATGATTAAAATCGTAATAGGGCATAAACCGGAAAAATTGGCCTAATATACACTATTTTGATAAAATTGACAAAATCGATATTATCATTGTGCGAATTACGAAAATACCCTTAATGGGCCGAATTGATATATTACTTATGGGCTAAATTATGAAATTGTCTTCATGGGCAGAATTTGTAACATCCTGATAATTAGAGGTTATGCATCCTACTTGATTGAATGATATTGCATGCTCAATTATTATTAAGTGTATTTTTGGAAGTTATTTGAGCTTCATTAATTAAGTGAATGCTTAGTGAAACTTTTAATTTCTAATAATTAAGAGAGCTAAGCAAGTTAGGCCTATAAATTAATGACAAGGAGTTTTAAACATAAGTTGAGTAATTGGCAAAGTGGTTAGGATGTATGGATGTGTGCTTGAGGAGTGAGGTTCGAATCTCTAGCTAGCATAATGGAAAAATTTTATTTCTTTTGTTTTCTTCCCTTTAGTGTCGGCCAAGAATGTTCTAGAGTGGATGAGTATTCTCTTAATTTTGGCTATTTGACCATGTGAAAAAGGAAGCTAGGAACTTATGGTATGGAATCATAAGTTGATGATAAGATGAGGGGGGCAAAAGGCATGATATAGGGCAATGTTTTGGGAGTTTGTTCATGGTCATTTGACCATGAACCTAGACGACATGAAGGGCTAAGGGAGTGATTAATTGTCTTGGAAATTTTGGATATGATGGGGAAGAAACAAGGAGGAAAAAGGGGGAGGATGTTGGCTAAGGTTGACCGAAAATTTAGTGTAGCCATTAGGGTGCTAGTTGGCCAAAAATCCTAGCAAATGGTCTATCTTTTCTCTTTTCTCCAATAACTCTCCTCTTAGCGAATCACGCTTTGGGCATTAGGTAAAACTTCTCTTTGTTTTCGTTCTCATTTTGACCATTTGGTTAAAATTCCTTTCTCTCAAAATTCTTGACAAAAGCATCAAAGGTTAGAAAACACTTTCTTCTTTTCTTTCTTTTCTCTCATTCAAAAAGTACCAAAAGTTCAAGCACCATTTTCTTCTTCATTTCTCCCTCTTGGCGAATGCACCTAAGCCCCAAAACCAATCTCCTTTCTCTTTGATCTTTATCTTTTCTCCTTTTCTCGTTCCTTCTCATTTTATTTTCTTTCTTTCTTCTCTCTATAGAAACTATTTTCTTCTAAACCAAGAATCATCAATCCTTTTCTTATTTTTCTTCAAAGCGAATCATATTCTTTTTCAATCTCCTTTCTCATTTTCTTTTATTGAAAACCAAAACTATTATATGCTAAAAATCAATATCTTTTTCCTTTATCTTTTTGTTAAAGCCAAATTATCAATCCTTCTTTTCTTCTTATTCAAGGCTGAATCTTGAAGAACTCAAAGTAAGGTTTTGCCAATCATTTTCATCATTTCTTTTTACTTTGGCAAATTTAGAATTATGATCTCTTATTTTTTCTCCTAGGCCGAATCCATTGAAAAGATTTTTCAAAGATCTTTGTTGAAGACAACTCTTAAGAAGTGACCATTCAAAATCATCAAGGTAAGGTTATTAATTTAGATCATATCGATTTCTTTAGATAGACTACTAATCGATCGTATTTTTAGGGCGATTTAAGACCAACAAGATAGGCAAGAAAAGAGCCGTCGCAGTGTTTGGAAGAGAGGAGGTATTCCTTTACCATCAAACTTCAAGCGAAGAACAGATCGTGATTAGAGACTTTCCACCGGGCCATGGACCTCTGCTAATGAGGATCGGTTATTTGAAGTAGTGCGGACAATAGAACCACTTTACGTTAGTGGAATATCGGTGGGTTTTGATCCATCTAGTGGAGAAAACCACGATTCTTATCATTTGAGAATCGAGGGTAAGGATTTAGATCCTCATCAATAAGTACAATTTTATTAGCAATAGTGTATACTAACCAAGTGTGTTAATCAATTAGGTGTTGACGGCGGTAGGTATTGTTCTCACTTGTCACTAGGTGTGTAACCTTACATTAAAAATCTCATAAGATTTACATATATTTAAATGTGACTATATGACCATGTATATGATTGTGATTTTGGATACCATTTAGTGGTATGCGATATTCAGGTATGTTTACCCCAATATTTTGTTCATTTTGCTATATAGATAAAAGTGAAATAAGCATGACTATATTATGATTTGTGGGGTAAATAGCATGAAAATCTGATTTGATATGTATTGCATGGGCATATGAGTATATTTGATAAAGGAGGAAGTATTCTGGTGCTTTTACCACATTTCTAGTGACTTCGGTCACATATTTGACTCCGATGACTTCGGTCACATATTTGGCTCCGGTGACTTCGGTCACATATTTGAAATCCGGTGACTTCGGTCACATATGTGAATCTGGTGACTTTGGTCACGTATTTGAAATTTGGACTTCGGTCAGGTGACTTCGGTCCCATCTGTTTGGTGGCTTTGCCACAATATTATAAGGGCGATGTGCATGTTGACTGCAGCAACTGCCTTCGATGGTGTGTAGCGGATGGAGGGTTGATTTAATAATCCCCACGGTGTGTTGGTTGGTACGGGTGGTGTGTAGCGGATGGATATTTAGGTGGGCCGGCCTTGCATTTCATTTCATGTACATAATCATGAATATTGAATGATTATTATTTGATTGCTATGAAAATGGGCTTTTGGGCTCTATATGAGCTAAATGGGCTTTTGGCCAAATATGACTTAAATAGGCCTATGGCCATATGTGTAATTAATGGGCTTAAAGGCTTAATCAAATGGACTTTTGATGTATGTGTTGCACATTGAGTTTATAACTCACCCATTTTTTATGGGATAACTTTTGGATAATTAAGTAGTGCGATGGATCGAATTGACAAAGAGTTCGAGGTGCCAAAGCTCAAATAATGAAGTTTGGAAATTTTCCTACTTAAACTTATTAAGTTAATTATTATTATTTAGACTTTATTATGGGTTTGCTAATTTTATGTAATAAGGCCACTATAAACTATCTTTAAATTTGTAGTTGGATTTTCTCTTATTTTGCCATGAACAATAACTATTAAATAACTAAATGGTTTTCGATAAATAATAATTCAAAATGTTTTGTCAACTAATATATATATATATATATGTTTAAAAGTAATTTCCTTAAATGTGGTTTTCTTTTGACTTATCAATTCCTCTTACAAATAATGTTTTTAAAAGATATAAATTTTACTTTACAAATTTGTTTTCAACCTAAAATGTTAAGTTACTCTGCTTTCTATAAAATCATCAAGTTTTTCTTAAAAGCGATAATTTGCTATAGTTTTACTCGAGGAACATACCAAATCCGGTTAAGCTTTTTAGGCGGGTTTGGGGTGTTTCAACTTGGTATCGAGCCAGCTTTTAAACTCTCGGCCTTGGGTTTTGAAGCCCACAACTTTTTCAAAAGTTGGCCCAAATGACTTTTGAAAGTTTTACTTAAGTTAAATGGTTTTACAAGAGCATGGCACTTTCGAGTTCTCGGCCGGATCCATCGGTAAGCACTTTATCAATATGTGATAGGTATGATAGTTTAAGCTTAAACTATACTTTAGAGACATGGACCCTAGGTGTTTGTACACTACTACGGAAAACCATTGAATATCATTTCATAAAACTTTCTTTTAATAAGAAGTGGAAAGATTCTAATACATAATACTTTTTGTAAAAGCAGATAAGACACGTAGTAGACATGAGCTCTAGGGGCGTGGGCGTCGTGGGCGTGGACGAGGAAGAATGGTACGTGTCGGAACCGATTAGATCTGGTCAAGGTTAGAAAATGAAGCTCATACCCCATTGTTGGGTGGATTTTCAAGAGCAAAATGATGGAGGTGACGCATATCACAACTTTGTCTTTGCGAGTTTTAGAACAAGTAGCGAAGCTAGTTAAAATGGGTCTCGAAAGTCGATGGTGAAAGACTTAGATCAAATGGAGCTAAGGTTTTCGGAGGAGTATCTGGAGTAGCTCTAATGTAGTGAATATTGGTTGGAGGCGGTCGAGAGGATCATGGACGATATAGATCAGACCGATGAAGAGAAATTGAAAGGTGCTATTTCACTTCTTCGTGATGAAGCCTACCAGCGGTTGCTCACTATCAAGGAGAGTACCCCTGTAGATCGTATGGATTGGGGGTATTTTAAAGTGAAATTCAAAGGAAAATATGTTGGAACTAGCTACATCGACTCCCAGAGGAAGACATTTTTGAATCTAGTACAAGGAAACAAGTCGATAGCTGAATATGAAGCAAAATTTTTACGACTTAGCCGTTATGCCAGAGGGATAGTGGCTACGGAATATGAACGGTGTATCAGATTTGAAGATGGACTTAGAGATGAATTGCGAGTGATGATTGCTCCGCACCGTGAAAGAGATTTTGCAATCTTATTAGAAAGGGCAAGAATTGTCGAAGAGGCTAAGCAGATGAGAGGCGAGAATCGGGACGAGAGGCGAACAAGAATAAGAGAAGCTTTGGGTCTTCAGGGTCATCCGGGAATTTTCAATAGAAATCAAGAAATGATGGACTGCGAGGTCAACAGATTACTACGAGTGGAAAAAATGGTACTTGTACTCAATGTGGAAAAATACACTCGGGAGAATGTTGGAAAAAGACCGGCGAATGTTTCAAGTGCGGTTCGAAGGATCATATGATCAAAGATTGCCCGATGAATTCAGAAAAGAACCGTCCGACAAGTCGAGGTGCTAATCGGTGACAGAGGTGGACAATGACCGATAAGGGTCGTAGTTCAAATGGAAGGGATAATGGTTCCGGTAGAGGTCGCGAAACTTGGTAGAAGCGGTGGTAACTCGAGGCGAGACAACCAGTTCGGTATATGCGGTTAAATCACGAGAGAAGACAAGTGGCCTTTTGATGTTAATACTGAATGCGTTTGATTTACGGGTTACCCTTTATAGCTTTGATAGATATAGGGTCAACTCATTCCTATATCGCTAGTGAAGTATCTGGGACTTTGCATGTGACTTCTGAAACTGTACCTAGGAAGATGACTGTACTTAGTCCTCTAGGATAGACTGTAGTTATAGACAAACTTTTTAAGGAAGTGCCTTTAGAAGTTCAAGGAACGAAATTTTCGGCTGATTTAATAGAGTTACCATTCGGAGAATTTGACCTAATCTTAGGTATGGACTGGCTTGTGAAGTACCGTGCAAATGTGGATTGTGCTGCTAAGAGAATGTCCTTAAGAACTTTTGATGATAAGGAAGTTGTAGTGTTGGGCGAGAGACGGAACTACTTATCTAATGTAGTATCCACTCTTAAGGCAAAAAAGATGGTTAGAAATGGATGTGAAGCTTTCCTGATGTTAGTGAATGCTTTGGAGGCTAAGGAGACAACTGCTAATGAAGTCAGGACAGTAAAGGAATTTGTAGATGTTTTTCCTGAAGAACTTCCAGGTTTGCCTCGGATCGTGAGGTAGAATTCGGGATAAACTTATTGCCTGGAACGGCGCCAGTTTCTATTACCCCATATAGAATGGCACCGAAGGAATTAGTTGAGCTTAAGGCTCAGATTCAGGAGTTGCTTGATCGTGGATTCATTCGACCTAGTGTGTCTCCATGGGGATCACCGGTCCTATTCGTGAAGAAGAAGGACGGATCGATGAGGATGTGTATAGATTACCTGCGGTTAAATAAGCTGACCATCAAGAATAAGTATCCTTTGCCAAGGATCGACGACTTGTTTGATCGACTTAAGGGAGCTATGACATTCTCAAAGATTGATCTAAGGTCGGGTATCATCGACTTAAAGTGAAAGAAGCGGATATCCATAAGGCGGCTTTTAGAACTAGATATGGGCATTATGAATTTCGGTAATGCCATTGGATTGACGAATGCCCCAATTGCGTTCATGGATATGATGAACCGAATTTTTCAGCCCTACTTGGATCAATTCGTCGTGGTATTCATAGACGACATCCTGGTGTATTCTAAGTCCGAAATGGAACATGATGAGCATCTCCGGATTGTGTTGCGAGTTTTAAGGGAGAAGAAGTTGTATGCCAAATTCAGCAAGTGTGAATTTTGGCTGAAAGAGGTTGTGTTTTTAGGCCATATGGTATCGGCAGAAGGGATAAGGGTGGATCCTCGGAAGATTGAGGCAGTGCTAGATTGGAAACCACCTAAGTCAGTAACAGAGGTTCGTAGTTTCTTGGGATTAGCCGGATATTACCAAAGATTTGTCGAAGGATTCTCATCAATAGCTGCACCTTTAACGAAATTGTTGAGGAAGGAAGTACCTTTCGTATGGGCTGATAAGCATCAAGAGAGCTTTGAGAAGCTCAAGAAAGTTTTGACTGAAGCTCCGATTTTGATCCAACCTGAGGCAGGAAAGGATTTTGTCGTGTATTGTGACGCTTCTCACACGTGATTAGGATGTGTTCTGATGCAAGATGGAAAGGTAGTTGCATATGCATCTCGTGATTGAGGCCGCATGAGGTTAATTACCCGACGCATGACTTGGAGTTGGCAGCTATAGTCTTTGCTCTTAAAGTCTGGAGACATTATTTATACGGGGAAAAGTCAGTGATATATACGGACCACAAAAGTCTAAAATATCTACTGACTCAGAAATAACTGAATCTGAGGCAGCGAAGGTGGATAGAGTTGTTGGAAGACTACGACTGTTCTATCGAGTACCACCCGGGCAAGGCGAATGTAGTGGCAGACGCTCTAAGTCAGAAAGTGGTGTCAGATTTAAGAGCGATGTTTGCACATCTTAGCCTTTACGACGATGGAAGCTTGTTGGCAGAACTTCAAGTTAAGCCGACATGGTTAAGTTAAGTGAAAGATAGGCAGTTAGTAGATGAAGATCTGAGTGAAAAGCTTCGACAGGTGCAGAGTGGGAAATTGGAAGATTTTGGTATTAACAGTGAAGGGGTATTGTGCTTCAAAGGTAAAGTCTGTATGCCAAGGGATCAGGAGTTGAGGTAAAAGATACTTCAGGAATCGCATGGTAGCCCCTATACTATGCATCCTGGAGGAAGTAAGTTATACCAAGATTTGCGAGATCAATTTTGGTGGTCTGGACTTAAGCGAGAAGTTACAGAATTCGTGGGAAAGTGTTTAACGTGTCAGCAAGTTAAGGCTGAACATCAAGTACCTTCGGGATTGCTTCAACCAATAAAGATTCCACAGTGGAAGTGGGAGAGAATCACCATGGACTTTGTTAGTGGGCTTTCTCTTACGCCTACTACTCTGTATGGGTAATAGTGGACCGATTGACGAAATCTGCACATTTTATTCCAGTTCGGATTGATTACTCTTTGCAGAAATTGGCGAAGTTATATGTGGCTGAGATTGTGAGACTGCATGGAGTGCCGTTGTCGATTATTTCGGATAGAGATCCGAGGTTTACGTCACGATTTTGGAAAGCATTGCATCAGTCTTTGGGCACCAGATTGGACTTCAGTACGGCATTTCATCCTTAATCGGACGGTCAGTCTGAAAGAGTAATCCAAGTTTTAGAAGATATGTTAAGGGGATGTGTGATAGATTTCAAGGGAAGTTGGGAGGAATTCTTTCCGTTGGCAGAATTTGCGTACAACAACAGTTACCAAGCCAGTATTCAGATGGCACCATATGAAGCACTATATGGACGGAAGTGTCGCACTCTACGTGTTGGGCGAAATTAGGGAACGTCGATTTTGGGTCCAAAAATAGTGGTGAATCAAGAAAAGGTTAAGGTAATCCGGGCTCGGTTAAAGGAAGCATCCGCAGACAAAAAAAATCGCACGCAGATCTAAAGCGGAAAGAAATAGAGTTTGCTGTGGGGGACCACGTTTTCCTAAAGGTTTCACCTTGGAAAAAGGTGATGAGATTTGGTCGCTAAGGGAAGCTAAGTCCTAGGTTCATTGGACCTTATCGGATTGTGAAGCGGGTTGGATCTGTGGCATATCAGTTAGATTTGCCTTCGAAATTGAAGCAAATGCATGATGTGTTCCATGTTTCAATGTTACTGCTATTCTGGTCGGATCCATCTCATGTAGTGCCGCTTGAGGAGGTGGAATTAAGATCAGTTGTCATATGAAGAGGAGCCAATTCAAATTCTAGAACGGGATGTAAAGGTTTCTGAAGAAAGACGGTTCCTCTTGTCAAAGTATTATGGCATAATCATGGATCGGAAGAAGCTTCGTGGGAGGCGGAGTAAGCGATGCGACAACAATACCCTCACTTATTCGGCCGGTAATTTTGAGGACGAAATTATTTTTCGGGGGTAGAAGCGTAACATCCTCGATAATTAGGGGTTATGCATCTTACTTGATTGAATGATGTTGCATGCTCAATTATTATTAAGTGTATTTTGGAAGTTATTTGAGCTTCATTAATTAAGTGAATGCTTAGTGAAACTTCTAATTTCTAATAATTAAGAGAGAGCTAAGCAAGTTAGGCCTTAAGAATTAATGACAAGGAGTTTTAAACATAAGTTGAGTAATTGGCAAAGTGGTTAGGATGTATGGATGTGTGCTTGAGGAGTGAGGTTCGAATCTCCTAGCTAGCATAATGGAAAAATTTTATTTCTTTTGTTTTCTTCCCTTTAGTGTCGGCCAAGAATGTTCTAGAGTGGATGAGTATTCTCTTAATTTTGGCTATTTGACCATGTGAAAAAGGAAGCTAGGAACTTATAGTGTGGAATCATAAGTTGATGATAAGATGAGGGGGCAAAAGGCATGATATAGGGCAATGTTTTGGGAGTTTGTTCATGGTCATTTGACCATGAACCTAGACAACATGAAGGGCTAAGGGAGTGATTAATTGTCTTGGAAATTTTGGATATGATGGGGAAGAAACAAGGAGGAAAAGGGGAGGAAGTTGGCTAAGGTTGACCGAAAATTTAGTGTAGCCATTAGGGTGCTAGTTGGCCAAAATCCTAGCAAATGGTCCATCTTTTCTCTTTTCTCCAATAACTCTCCTCTTAGCCGAATCTTGCTTTGGGCATTAGGTAAAACTTCTCTTTGTTTTGGTTCTCATTTTGACCATTTGGTTAAAATTCCTTTCTCTAAAATTCTTGTCAAAAGCATCAAAAGGTTAGAAAACACTTTCTTCTTTTCTTTCTTTTCTCTCATTGCGAAAGTACCAAAAGTTCAAGCACCATTTTCTTCTTCATTTCTCCCTCTTGGCGAATGCACCTAAGCCCCAAAACCAATCTCCTTTCTCTTGATCTTTCCTTTTCTCCTTTTCTCTTTCCTTCTAATTTTATTTTCTTTCTTTCTTCTCTCTATAGAAACTATTTTCTTCTAAACCAAGAATCATGAATCCTTTTCTTATTTTTCTTCAAAGCCGAATCATATTCTTTTTCAATCTCCTTTCTCATTTTCTTTTATTGAAAACCGAAACTATTATATGCTAAAAATCAATATCATTTTCCTTTATCTTTTTGTTAAAGCCGAATTATCAATCCTTCTTTTCTTCTTATTCAAGGCCGAATCTTGAAGAACTCAAAGTAAGGTTTTGTCAATCATTTTCATCATTTCTTTTTACTTTGGCAAATTTAGAAGTATGATCTCTTATTTTCTCTCTAGGTCAATCCATTAAAAGATTTTTCAAAGATCTTTGTTGAAGACAACTCTTAAGTGACCATTCAAAATCATCAAGGTAAGGTTATTAATTTAGATCATATCGATTTCTTTAGATAGACTACTAATCGATCGTATTTTTAGGGCGATTTAAGACCAACAAGATAGGTAAGAAAAGAGCCGTGCGGAGTGTTTGGAAGAGAGGAGGTATTCCTTTACCATCAAACTTCAAGCGAAGAACATGTATCGGCGATTAGAGACTTTCCACGGGTTGTGGACCCTCCGCTAACGAGGATCGGTTATTTGAAGTAGTGCGGACAACCGAACCACTTTACGTTAGTGGAATATCAGTGGGTTTTGATCCATCTAGTGGAGAAAAACCACAGATTACTATCGTTCGAGAATCCGAGGATAAGGATTTAGATCCCTCATCAATAAGTACAATTTTATTAGCAATAGTGTATACAAACCAAGTGTGTTAATCAATTAGGTGTTGACGAGTGAGAGGGTATTGTTCTCATTGTCACTAGGCGTGTAACCTTACATTAAAAATCTCATAAGATTTACATATATTTAAATGTGACTATATGACCATGTATATGATTGTGATTTTGGATACCATTCAGTGGTATGTGATATTCAGGTATGTTTACCCCAATATTTTGTTCATTTTGCTATATGCATAAAAGTGAAATAAGCATGACTATATTATGATTTGTGGGGTAAATAGCATGAAAATCTGATTTGATATGTATGTGCATGGGCATATGGGTATATTTGATAAAGGACTATTATGGTAGTTTTACCACATTTCCGGTGACTTCGGTCACATATTTGACTCCGGTGACTTCGGTCACATATTTGAAATCCGGTGACTTCGGTCACATATGTGACTCTGGTGACTTCGGTCACGTATTTGAAATTTAGACTTCGGTCAGGTGACTTCGGTCACATCTGTTTGGTGGCTTTGCCACAATATTATAAGGGCGATGTGCATGTTGATGCGATAATCGCCTTCGATGGTGTGTAGCGAATGGAGGTCGATTTAGTAATCCCCACGGTGTGTTGGTTGGTACGGGTGGTGTGTAGCGGATGGATATTTTGGTGGGCTGGGCTTGCATTTCATTTCATGTACATAATCATGAATATTGAATAATTATTATTTGATCTGCTATGAAAATGGGCTTTTGGGCTATATATGAGCTAAATGGGCTTTTGGCCAAATATGACTTAAATAGGCCTATGGCCATATGCATAATTAATGGGCTTAAAGGCTTAATCAAATGGACTTTTTGATGTATGTGTTGCACATTGAGTTTATAACTCACCCATTTTTTATGGAATAACTTTTCGATAATTCAGTAGTCACGATGGATCGAATTGACAAGGAGTTCGAGGTGGCCAAAGCTCAAACAATGAAGTTTGGAAATTTTCCTACATAAACTTATTAAGTTAATTATTATTATTTAGACTTTATTATGGGTTTGCCAATTTTATGTAATAAGGCCACTATAAACTATCTTTAAATTTGTGTTTGGATTTTCTCTTATTTTGCCATGAACAATAACTATTAAATAACTAAATGGTTTTCGATAAATAATAATTCAAAATGTTTTGTCAACTAATATATATATATATATATATATATATGTTTAAAAGTAATTTCCTTAAATGTGGTTTTCTTTTGACTTATCAATTCCTCTTACAAATAATGTTTTTAAAAGATATAAATTTTACTTTACAAATTTGTTTTCAACCTAAAATGTTAAGTTTTATTATGTTTTCTATAAAATCATCAAGTTTTTCTTAAAACGATAATTTGCTATAGTTTTACTCGAGGAACATACCAAATCCGATTAGGGTTTTTAGGCCGGGTTTGGGGTGTTTCAGAATTGATATAATATTTATGGGCCGATTTGATATATTGCCTTAAAGGGTCGAGTTGCAAAGTGTTAATGGGCCGAAATTTTGTCTGAATTAATTATTATTGTTATATTTGTAAATATCATGATTTACTAAGTATGTTGCATTTACATAATTATGCATGGGATTGGGATATTGATGATCGGAGTAAGTAATCTGGTGGCTCTGCCACATATTTTGGTGACTCTGTCACAATCTATCTGGTGGCTATGCCACATATATTCTGTGATTCTGGTGGCTTGTCCACTATTAAATTTGTTATTAAAGGCAAAATGCCTGTGATTGGTGTGTTGGCGGGGTGGGTTGACTTGATCCCCACAGGTGTGTTGGTTGGTACGGGTGGTGTGTAGCGGACGGAATATTAGGTTGTTTTGGGATTGCATTACATTCATATGATATGTTTGATCCATTATTATGTAAAGAGGGGCTTAGGCCCAAAATATTGTTAAATGGGTTTCAGGCCCAATGGAAAACGGTGAGGGGGTTATAGACTGAGTTTTAGTAACTCACCCGTTTCCTTATTCTCTTTAGGTAATGCTCAGTGACGGGGACTTGGGCCATGGATGACTCGGTGGAGGCCATACTACAAAAACAATTTTATTTGGACTTTGGATTTCTTTTTAGTACATTTAATTGCTTTACTATTTTGAGTTAAGATTGTAATAAGGCCTCTAGATTTTTTTTTTTTGTTTTGTGTTTGACGTGTTTATATTTTGCTTTAAGTACTTTAAATGAGATTTTGTAAAACTTAAATAAACATTATGTAAAATGGATTTACAAATGGATTTCTTAATATAACTTTCATAAATATTTTTAACTCGAAATCTTCTTATAAATTTTCATCAACACTTTTCAAAAGACATGATTGTAAAATCTTTAGTTTAAATTTATCAATTAATCAATCAATCTTCTATTCATTAAATTTTGTCAAAAATTTTATATGGGATATTTGTTTTACTTAATTTTAAATCAATTTACGTACGAATAAAAATAACTTAAAAGCATTTTTCTTGTGTGACTTGTCAGATCTGGCCTTAACACATGGGCCGGGTTTGGGGTGTTACAATATCAGGCTGAATCTCAACCTTTGTCAGATTAATCACATGTGAAGGATCAAATTGGTATCTACGAAGCATCAAAACATGGAATACATTATGGATCTTTTCTAGATTAGGTGGCAGCTGCAATCTACAAGCAACCGGCCTGATACGCTCTATGATCTCATACGGCCCAATAAATATCGAACTCAACATGCCTTTACGACCGAATCTGAGTACTTTCTTCCATGGTGAAGCTTTCAAAAACACTTGATCTCCGATCTAAGATTCAATATCTTTACGTTTCAAACCTGGATATGACTTTTGTCGATCTAATACAACTTTCAAACTATCTCGGATCACTATCACTTTATGTTCTGTTTCTTTGATCAAGTTAACCCCGTGTATCTTATTTTTACTAAGCTCAGTCCAATACAATGGTGTATGACATTTACGATTGTTCAAAGCCTTGTATGGTGCCTTTTTGATACTAGATTGAAAACTATTATTGTAATCAAATTTAAATCAGATGTAAGTGTTGCTCCCACGTACCTTCGAGCTCAAGGATGAAACATCTCAACATATCCTCAAGTATCTGAATGATTCGTTTGGGCTGACCATCTCTTTGCGGATGAAAAGCTGTGCTAAAGTGTAGTTTCGTACCTAAAGCATCTTGCAGTTTCTTCCAAAACCGCGATGTGAACCTTAGGTCTCGGAACAAAATGAAGCATTTGGTTAATCTATCCACAATAACCCAGATTGCATCTTTCTTACTCAGTGTCAACAGTAGACCAGAAACAAAATCTATCGTGACTCTGTCCCGTTTCCACTCGGGTATCATAATTGGCTGAAGTAACCTAAAAGGTACCTGATGCTCGGCTTTTACTTGCTAACATATTAAACATTTTGAAACAAAGTAAAAAATGTCTCGTTTCATACCGTGCCACCAACAATGCTGTTTTAGATCGTTGTACATTTTCTTACTACCCGAGTGAACACTTAACCAACTGTTATGAGCTTCGTTCAAAATCATTTGAGTTAACTCTGAATTTCTCGAAACACATATTCGGTTTCTGAACCTCAAGCAATATTTTGTATCAAGTTTGAACTCAAATTCAACATTCAATTCACATTGAGCTCGCTTTGCAACAAACCATTATCAACTTTCTAAGCCTCACAAATTTGTTAAACAAATAATGGTTTTGCTTTCAATTCAACTATTATCGAACCATCATCAGATATCGCTATATGCGCGTTCATTGCACGCAAAGCAAACAGTGATTTTTGACTTAGGGCATCAACAACAACGTTAACATTTCCCAGATGATAATCGATCACAAGCTCGTAATATTGTAGCAACTCTATCCGCCGTCTCTATCTCAAATTCAGATCTTTTTGAGTCATCAAATACTTTGAGCATTTATGATCAGAATGAAACACCCCAAACCCGGCCCAAAAAGCCTAACCGTATTTGGTATGTTCCTCGAGTAAAACTTTAGCGGAAACACATTGTAAAGTAACTTTGTCTTTTGAAATATTCTTTTAGGATGAATTAATAAAATCAAAAGGAAACCAAACTTGAAAATTTCCTTGAAAACATTTATATATTAGAGACAAAAACCATTTTAAATAATTATCGAAAACCAATTTAGTTATTTAATAGATATTTGTTCATGTCAAAATAAAAGTAAATCCAAACACGAAATGAAAGATAGTTTATAGTGGCCTTATTACATAAAATTGGCAAATCCATAATAAAGTCTAAGTAATAAAATTTAACTTAAAGAGTTTAAGTTGGAAAATCTCCACAATACTTGATACGAGCACTGGCCACCTCGAATTCCTTGCTGCCCCGATCCATCGCACTATGAGTCATCTGAAAAGTTATCCCATAAAAATGGGTGAGTCATAAACTCAATGTATAACACATACACTAAAAAGCCCATTTTATCATATGCTTTCAAGCCCAAAAATTTCACATATGGCCATAGGCCCATTTAACTCTTATTTAGCCCGAAGGCCCATTTAGCTCATATTAAGCCCAAAGGCCCATTTAGCTCATATTTAGCCCAAAGGCCCATTTCATAACAGATCAAGTAATAATCATACAATATTACATAGTTATGTATATGAAATGAAATGCAAGCTCGGCCCAACCTAAATATCCATCCGCCACACACCCCCGTACCAACCAACACACCGTAGGGATTACTAAATCGACCCTCCATCCGCTACACACCATCAAAGGCAGTTGCTGCAGTCAACATGCACATCGCCCTTAATGTGGCAAAGCCACCAAAATAGATGTGACCGAAGTCACCTGACCGAAGTCCAAATTTCAAATACATGACCGAAGTCACCGGAGCCAGATATGTGACCGAAGTCACCGGAGCCAAATATGTGACCGAAGCCACCGGAGTCAAATATGTGACCGAAGCCACCGGAGTCAAATATGTGACCGAAGCCACCGGAGTCAAATATGTGACCGAAGTCACCAATTTCACATATGTGACCAAGTCACGTAATTGTGGTAAACCCACCGAATACTTCCTCCTTTATTAAACATACCCATATGCCCATGCACATACATATCAAATCGATTTTTATGCTATTACCCCACAAAACATAATATAATCATACTTATTTCATAATTATGCATATAGCAAAAATAAACGGAATATTGGGGTAACATACACGAATTTTGTATACCAATGATTGGTATCCACAAACAAAACATACTATCATATAATCACTTTTAACAATATAAATCTATGGAGATTTTTAATGTATGGTTACACACCTAGTAATAGCAGTGAGAATAATACCCTCTTGCTCGTCAACACCTAATTGATTAACACACTTGGTTAGTATAAACTATTGTTAACAAAACTATACTTATTGACAATTAGATCTAAATCCTTACCCTCAGTTCACGAGCAGCGATTATTTGTGGTTTTCTCCACTAGATGGATCAAAACCCACCGATATTCCACCAACGTAAAGTGGTTCGGTTATGCACTACTTGAATAACCGATCTTTGTTAGCGAAGGTCCACAACCGGGTGGAAAGTCTCTAACCGCGATCTGACCCTTCGTTTGTAGTTCGATGGTAAAGAATACCTCCTCTCTTCCAAACACTTCATGACCCTTTTCTTACCTATCTTGTTGATCTTAGATCGCCCTAAAATAACGTGAGATTAGTGATCCATCTAAAGAAATTGATATTATCTAAAATAGTAACCTTACCTTGATGATTCGAATGGTCACTTAAAGATTGTCTTTAACAAAGATCTTTGAAAAATCTTTTCAAAAGATTTGGCCTAGGAGAAAATAAAAGATTATAGTTCTAAATTTACAAAAGTGAAAGGAAATGATAAAAATAATTGATAGAATTCTTACTTGAGTCCTTCAAGATTCTGTTTTAACAAAAAAAGAAGAGAAATGGTGGTTTCGGTTTGAGGGAAAAGAAGAAAGGGAAAAGAAAAGAGAAGGAAAGGAAGAAGGAAGAAAAGAGAAAGAGGAGAAGAAGATGATAATGGTGATTTCTCAAAAGAAAAGAGATGATTAGGATCTTTTGCACATTCGACCAAGGAGGAAATTCTTGATCCTATGTGGTTTCGGCAATGAGAGGAAGGAAGAGAGAAATAAAGTGAAAAGAAAAGAAAGGGAGAATTGATCAAAGAGAAAGAGATTGATTTTGGAGCTTAGATGCATTCGGCAAAGGGAGAAAAATGAAGAAGAAAATGGTGCTTAATCTTTGTAGTTTTGGTTTCAAAAGAAAATGGGAGAAAGAAAGTAGTATTTGGTTCAATCAATTGAGGGCTAAATCAAAAGCACAATTGTACCAAAGTGCATAAGGTACATTCGGCCAAGGTAGGGGTTTTGGAGAAAATTGATCAAAAGAAATTTAAAACAAAGAGAAGATCTTTACCTAAATTCAATGACAATTTGGCTATGAGAGAACTTTTGGAGAAATTGAGAAAAGATGGACAAAAGAATGTGCAAGACTTTTGGCTAACTCCCCTAATGGCAAAGCACAAATTCGGCCAAATCAATGCCAAAATTATCCTTTTTTCCTCCTTGTTTCTTCCCTATCCACTCTTGATTTGCTATCAAAAAAATAAACCACTCCCTTTAGCCTCCATGCTGTCTAGGTTCATGGTCAAATGACCATGAACACATCCCCAAAACATAGCCAAATATCATGCCTTTGTCCCTTCATCTTATCACCAACTTATGATCCCATGCCATAAGTTCCTAACTTCCTTTTCACATGGCCAAATAGCCAAAATTAAATGAATTCTCATCCACTCTAGAATATTCTTGGCCGACACTTATAAGGAAGAAAACAAAAGTTAAAATCCTCCCTAATGCTAGCTAGGAGATTCAACCTTACACCTCAAGCACACATCCATACATCTTAACCACTTTGCCAATTACTTAACTTATGCTTGAAACTCCTTGTCATTAATTCTTAAGGCCTAATTTACTTATCTCTCTCTCTTAAGTAATAAAAATTAAAAGTTTTACTAAGCCTTCACTTAATTAATGAAGCTCAAATAACTTCTAAAATTGCACTTAATAATGATTAAGCATGCAACATCATTCAATTAAGTAAAATGCATAACCCCTAATTATCGGGATGTTACGCTTCTACCCTAAAAATAATTTCGTCCTCGAAATTACAGGTTGGAATAAGTGAGGTATTGCTTTAGATCGCTTCCTCCGGTTCCCATGAAGCTTCTTCGATCCATGATTACGCCATAATACCTTAACGAGGAACTGATTTTCTCAAGTAAAACCTTTACATCTCGCTCGAATTTGAATTGGCTCCTCTTCATATGACAAATCGATCTTAATTCCACCTCCTCAACTGGTGCTATTTGAGATGGATCCGAACAGTAGCAGTAGCATTGAAACATGGAACACATCATGCATTTGCTTCAACTCAGAAGGTAAATCTAATCGATATGCCACAGATCCGACTAAACTTCACAATCCGATAAGGTCCAATGAACACAGGACTTAGTTTCCCTTTGTCCAAATCTCATCACATTTTTCCAAGGTGAAACTTTAAGGAAAACTTGGTCCCCACAGAAACTCTATTTCACGATCCGGAGGCAAACACGGAAGTTCTTCCGAAAAATATCTACAAATTCCTTCACATCTCGACTTAATTAATGATTGCTTCCTTAGCCTCCAACGCACTTCACCAACATCGAAAGGCTTCACATCCCTTTCTAACCATCTTTTTCGCCTTAAGGCGGATACTACATTAGATAAGTAGTTCCGTCTCTCGCCCTCACTACAACTTCCTTGTCATCAAAAGTTCTTAATGACATCCGTTTAGCGACAATCCACATTTGCACTCAGACTTCACAAGCCAGTCCATGCCTAAGATAAGGTCGAATTCTCCGAACGACAACTCCATTAAATCAGCTGGAAACTGTATCCCTTGGACTTCTAGAGGCACTTACTTAAAAAGTTTGTCTATTTCTACTGTCTGTCCTAGAGGACTAAGTACAGTCATCTTCCTAGGTACAGTTTCAGAAGTCACATGCAAAGTCCTAGATACTTCACTAGCGATATAGGAATAAGTTGACCCTATATCTATCAAAGCAATAAAGGGCAACCTAGAAATCAAAAACGTACCCGTGATAACATCAGGTGCATCACTGTCTTCTCTGTGGATGCATACACGGACACAGTTGTCTCGCCTCGAGCTACCACTGCCTCTGCATGAAGTTTCGCGACCTCTACCGGAACCATTGCCCCTTCCATTTAGACCACGACCTCTTATCGGTTGCTGCCCACTTCTGTCAGCCTGATTAGCACCACGACTTGCTTTGGGCGGTTCTTCTCCGAGTTCATCGGGCAATCCTTGATCATGTGATCCTTGAGCGCACTTGAAACATCTCGCCGCTTTTCTTCCAACATTCTCCGAGTGCATTTTCCCACATTGAGAACAAGTATGACTTTGTACTCCGTGTGCGATCTGTTGACCTCGCGGTCCATCATTCCTTGATTTCTTCGAAAGTTTTGGATGACCGAAGACCCAAAGCTTCTCTTATTCTTACTCGCCTCTGTCCGGTTACGTCTCTCGGTCAGCTTAGCCTCTTGACAATTCTTGCCCTTTCTACTAAGATTGCAAAATCTCTTTCACGGTGTGGAGCAATCATCACTCTTAGCTCATCTCTAAGTCTATCTTCAAATCGATACACGTTCATATTCTCGTAGCCACTATCCTCCGGCATAACGGCTAAGTCACAAAATTACGCTTCATATTCACTATCGACTTGTTTCCTTGTACTAGATTGAAATGTCTTCCTCGAGTCGATGTAGCTAGCTCCAACATATTTTCCTCCGAATTTAATCTTAAAATACCCCAATCCAGACGATCCACGGGGTACTTTCCTTTATAGTGAGCCACCACGGTAGGCTTCATCACGAATAAGTGAAATAGCACCTTTCAATTTCTCTTCATCGGTCACGGTCTATATCGTCCATGATCCTCTCGACCGCTTCCAACCAATATTCGGCTACATTAGGAGCTACTCCAGATACTCCCCGAAAACCTCGGCTCCATTCGATCTTAGTCTCTCTTCCATGACTTTCGAGACCCATTTCGAACTAGCTTTAGCCACTGCGTTCAAACTCGAAGACCTGACTTGTGATCTGCGTCATCACCTTCATTTTGTTCTTGAAAGTCCGCCCCAACAATGGTGGTGGAGCTTCATTCTCGGAACCTTGACCGGATCGAATCGGTTTGAAATAGTCATCCTTCCTCTTCCATGTCCACGACGACCTCGTCCCCTAGAACTCATGTCTACTACGTATCTTTTCTATTTTTACGAAAAGTCTTATGTATTAGAATCTTTTCACTTCTTATTAAAAGAAAGTTTTATGAAACAGATATTTAGTAGTTTTTACGTAGTAGCACACATACACCTAGGGTCCATGTCTCTAAGGTTTCCTTAGGCTTATCAAACATTCATATTACTTATCAAATAAAGGTACATACCTGATGGATCTGGGCCGAGAATTCCAAGTGCCATGCTCTTATAAAACCATTTAACTTAAGAAAATTTTCAAAAAGTCTTTTGGGCCAAAATTTTGAAAATGTTGTGGGCTTCAAAACCCAAGGCCGAGAGTTTAAAAGCTGGCTCGATACCAAGTGAAACACCCCAAACCCGCCCAAAAAGCCTAATGGATTTGGTATGTTCCTCGAGTAAAACTTTAGGCGGAAACACATTGTAAAGTAACTTTGTCTTTTGAAATATTCTTTTAGGATGAATTAATAAAATCAAAAGGAAACCAAACTTAAGAAAATTTCCTTGAAAACATTTATATATTAGAGACAAAAACCATTTTAAATAATTATCGAAAACCAATTTAGTTATTTAATAGATATTTGTTCATGTCAAAATAAAAGTAAATCCAAACACGAAATGAAAGATAGTTTATAGTGGCCTTATTACATAAAATTGGCAAATCCATAATAAAGTCTAAGTAATAAAATTTAACTTAAAGAGTTTAAGTTGGAAAATCTCCACAATACTTGATACGAGCACTGGCCACCTCGAATTCCTTGCTGCCCCGATCCATCGCACTATGAGTCATCTGAAAAGTTATCCCATAAAAATGGGTGAGTCATAAACTTAATGTATAACACATACACTAAAAAGCCCATTTTATCATATGCTTTCAAGCCCAAAAATTTCACATATGGCCATAGGCCCATTTAACTCTTATTTAGCCCGAAGGCCCATTTAGCTCATATTTAGCCCAAAGGCCCATTTAGCTCATATTTAGCCCAAAGGCCCATTTCATAACAGATCAAGTAATAATCATACAATATTACATAGTTATGTATATGAAATGAAATGCAAGCCCTACCCAACCTAAATATCCATCCGCTACACACCCCTGCACCAACCAACACACCGTGGGATTACTAAATCGACCCTCCATCCGCTACACACCATCGAAGGCGATTCTTGCAGTCAACATGCACATCGCCTTATTGTGGCAAAGCCACCAAAACAGATGTGACCAAGTCACCGATCAAGTCCAAAATTCAAATACGTGGACCAAGTCACCAGAGCGATATGTGACCAAGTCACCGGAGCCAAATATGTGACCGGCCAGCCGAGTCAAATATGTGACCGAAGCCACCGAGTCAAATATGTGACCAATCCACCGGAGTCAAATATGTGACCAAGTCACCAATTCCACATATGTGACCGAAGTCACTGAATTGTGGTAAAACCACCGAATACTTCCTCCTTTATTAAACATACCCATATGCCCATGCACATACATATCAAATCGATTTTTATACTATTACCCCACAAAACATAATATAATCATACTTATTTCATAATTATGCATATAGCAAAAATAAATGGAATATTGGGGTAACATACACGAATTTTGTATACCAATGATTGGTATCCACAAACAAAACATACTATCATATAATCACTTTTTAACAATATAAATCTATGGAAATTTTAATGTATGGTTACACACCTAGTAACAAAGAGAATAATACCCTCTTGCTCGTCAACACCTAATTGATTAACACACTTGGTTAGTATAAACTATTGTTAACAAAACTATACTTATTGATAATTAGATCTAAATCCTTACCCTCGATTCACGAGCAGCAGTTATTTGTGGTTTTTCTCACTAGATGGATCAAAACCCGTCGATATTCCACCAACGTAAAGTGGTTCGGTTGTACGCACTACTTGAATAACCGATCTTTGTTAGCGAAGGTCCACAACCGTGGAAAGCCTCTAACCACCGATGACCCTTCGTTTGTAGTTCGATGGTAAAGGAATACCTCCTCTCTTCAAACACTTCGCACGACCCTTTTCTTACCTATCTTGTTGATCTTAGATCGCCCTAAAATAACGTGAGATTAGTGATCCATCTAAAGAAATTGATATTATCTAAAATAGTAACCTTACCTTGATGATTCGAATGGTCACTTAAAGATTGTCTTTAACAAAGATCTTTGAAAAATCTTTTCAAAAGATTCGGCCTAGGAGAGAAAAAATAAAAGATTATAGTTCTAAATTTACTAAAGTGAAAGGAAATGATAAAAATAATTGATAGAATTCTTACTTGAGTCCTTCAAGATTCGGTTTTAACAAAAGAGAAGAGAAATGGTGGTTTCGATTTGAGGGAAAAGAAGAAAGGAAAAGAAAAGAGAAGGAAAGGAAGAAGGAAGAAAAGAAAGAGGAGAAGAAGATGATAATGGTGATTTCTCAAAAGAAAAGAGATGATTAGGAACTTTTGCACATTCGCCAATGAGGAAATTCTTGATCCTATGTGGTTTCGACAATGAGAGGAAGAGAAGAGAGAAATAAAGTGAAAAGAAAAAAAAGGAGAATTGATCAAAGAGAAAAGAGATTGATTTTGGAGCTTAGATGCATTCGGCAAAGGGAGAGAAAATGAAGAAGAAAATGGTGCTTAATCTTTGTAGTTTTGGTTTCAAAAGAAAATGGGAGAAAGAAAGTAGTATTTGGTTCAATCAATTGAGGCTAAATCAAAAGCACAATTGTACCAAAGTGCCTAAGGTACATTCGGCCAAGGTAGGGTTTTGGAGAAAAATTGATCAAAAGAAAGTTAAAACAAAGAGAAGATCTTTACCTAAATTCAATGACAATTTCGGCTATGAGAGAACTTTTGGAGAAATTGAGAAAAGATGGACAAAAGAATGTGCAAGACTTTTGGCTAACTCCCCCCTAATGGCAAAGCACAAATTTGGCCAAATCAATGCCAACATTATACCTTTTTTCCTCCTTGTTTCTTCCCTATCCACTCTTGATTTGCTATCTAAAAAATAAACCACTCCTTTAGCCTCCATGTTGTCTAGGTTCATGGTCAAATGACCATGAACACATCCCCAAAACATAGCCAAATATCATGCCTTTGTCCCTTCATCTTATCACCAACTTATGATCCCATGCCATAAGTTCCTAACTTCCTTTTCACATGGTCAAATAGCCAAAATTAAATGAATTCTCATCCACTCTAGAATATTCTTGGCTGACACTTATAAGGAAGAAAACAAAATTTAAAATCCTCCCTAATGCTAGCTAGGAGATTCAACCTTACACCTCAAGCACACATCCATACATCTTAACCACTTTGCCAATTACTTAACTTATGCTTGAAACTCCTTGTCATTAATTCTTAAGGCCTAATTTACTTAGCTCTCTCTTAATTAATAAAAATTAAAAGTTTTACTAAGCCTTCACTTAATTAATGAAGCTCAAATAACTTCTAAAATTGCACTTAATAATGATTAAGCATGCAACATCATTCAATTAAGCAAAATGCATAACCCCTAATTATCAGGATGTTACACAGAATAAACATGGAATTTCTCACTGAAAAGATAGTGACGCCATATCTTCAATACAAACACAATAGCTACCAATTCCAGATCGTGCGCGGATAATTCTTTTCGTGCGACTTTAACTGTCTCGAGGCATAAGCTATGACTTTGCCTTCCTGCATCAAAGCACAACCCAGACCACTCAAAGATTGTAATAGCCCAAACCAGATCTATGCATTAAGACGAGCTTTGATTTGTCACACAAAACGAACATCCATTTAATTATCTAATGATTTAGGTAAAACAGTTCTACAAAACCTTTTGAAAATGAAGTTTCGTAAAAACCATAAATTTGATTTAAAATTGATGAATAAAGTAGTACTAGTTTGAAATCTTATTATTTAATATTTAATTGTTAAAGACTTTAAAGTAATTTTAAAGAGTTCAAAAGAATCAAAACAAGAATATTTAAAGAATCCCATATGTTTAAAAACAAAATATTTAAGGAAATATTATTAAAATAGTATTAGTCCAAATTAAGTGTCTAAAGCATAATTAAATCCATACACACATAAAAATCCATAAAATAATAATAATAGAGGCCTTTTACATCATACCCAAAATAGTAATTAAATAAATATACTTAATTGAAGTTCATAGTTTATAAAACCCTTGTTCGAAGTATGGCCTCCATGATGTCATCCCCGGCCCAAGCCTCCATTAATTGCCATTACTTGAGAAGGATAATAAAGCAGAGTGAGTTACCCAGAACTCAGTGTGTAACCCACTTACCATATCAACTGGGCCAAATCATCAAGACATTATATTGGGCTTGAGCCCATTTACGGATTTAACAATATAATAATAATGCATGTAGAATGAAATTCCCAACCAAACCTATATTTTCCATCCGCTACACACCACCCGTACCAACCAACACACATGTGGGGATCAAGTCAACCCACCCCGCCAACACACCAATCGCAGGCATAAAGCCATTTTAAATAATATTGTGGTGCACCACCGAACTAGCTTGTGGCAAAGCCATCCGAACTATAGTTTTGGCAACAGGCCTTTCTTCTCTTTGTCAATTTTTTTTTCCAACCCATGCAATCATGTTTATATATAAAACATAACAATACATTCACATGATAAATTTAACAAAAGGCCCATAATACAAGTGGGTCCATATCTCAAATTTTCATTTTGGCCCACAAGGCAAAATAACATTTTAGCCTATTTAACGATCTAGCAGTTTTTGGCCTATATATTGATCTAGCAGTTTTTGGCCCATATATCAATCTAGCAATTGTTGGCCCATATATCACATGAGGCATAAAATTTTACTATTTATCAATTAACCCATTGAGGGCATTTTCATAATTTCCACGACTTTAACCGTTTTCATGCATTTACACAAAAGTGTTAATTATTTCGTATTTCTCCGATTTTGCCATCTTTACGATTTTATTCCAATACTTACGGTATAGTATCTAACCGAGAGATAAGTGTGAAGTTACACACCTAGTTACAGTGAGAACTAGACTTTCCCGCTTGTCGATACCTAAAAACGCATCACGATAATTTAGAACACTAATACTATTTATAAATCTATTCTTATAAATAACGATCTAGACTTTACCCTTGGAATTTCAAACAACTTCTATATGCGGTTTCTCCCCGATTGTTGGTTCATTACCCGTTGAATATCCACAAACAAACAAAGGCTCGAGAGTACGAACGACTTCAAATAATAGATTCTCCTTGGATGAGGTCCACAACCCGTGGAAAATCTCGATTCAAAATAGCCCTTCACTTAAATTTTGGGGAATAAGAACCACCCCTCTTCGAACACTATTCACAACCTTTTTCGTCCCTATCTTGATTGTCTCCATTGACAAAAGATTGTTAGTCCAACTAAAAAGTATATCGAAAATTATGACTAATGGTTTGAAGGGGGAGATTGGCTTACCACAAAATATCCTTGTCCCACAAGATGAAAATCGAGTGATAACATCCCCGAAAACAAAATCGATTAATAGTTCATCTATAATAATATGTCGAGTAGTATATAACTCCTTGATAAGAACCCTTACCTTAACACTTCGACTCGATTTCTAATGAATTACGATGATAACGAATACTCCAAGTTCGGCCTTCTTTATAACACTATAAAAATGAAAGATTGTCTAAGGAAAAAGAACGTTATTATCGGTCATAAGACCCTCCTAAACTTATATATACTCGGCTAGGAAAAGAAGGGAAAAGAAAAGATTTGAAAAGAGTTCTTACCGCTTGCTTAAACGAAGGTTGAAGGAATAATCAACAAAACAATATAGATGAAGAGAAGATTTGGCTTTGAAGGAAAATTGAAGAAAATGGTATTAGTACCATTCAACCATGGGGAGAAAAGGATGGAGAAAGTGTTTGAATGATAAATAAAATGGAGTGGAAAAGAGAATGGGGAGTACGTGTTTATGATTCTATTTTCAAAGAGAATAAAAGAGAAAGAGAAAAGTGATGAGTTTAGGAATAAAATGCATTCGGTAATGGAGGAGGGGAAGGAAAAAGAAGAATGGTCATTAGCTTTAGTATTTCAAGGCATAAGGAGAAGAGTGTATTGAGATGCTAGGCAAAATGTGCCCAAATGGTAACATGAAAAGAAATGGTCAAAAGAACTAAGCTTACCAAATGCTCAATTTAACTAGGAGAAAAGTTTTGAAGAGAATTGAAAATTTTGCACAAATATGCTAAGAATGACCAAACACTAACTCCTAATCCTAGCTGCTACAACCACATTCTGCCAACCCTTTAGTCCACAATCTTGTCCAAATACATGGTCAAAATGGCCATGCAAAAGTTTCCAAATCATCATTCTTGTACCATGCCTTGTATTCCTCCACTTTCCAAATGCTTAAAAAAAAAAATCCCTAAAATCAAGCAAATACAACCCCTTAAATCATGTTTACCATAACCTTTAACCATCTTTCAATAAAAAAATTAGTCCATCTTATCCATGAATGAAGCTTGGCCGACACTTGCTAGGAAAGAGCAAAAATAAATGCTCACAATTTGCATGCTAGGAGATTCGAACCTCTCCCCTCAAGACCATACATGTAGGGCATATCCCCTTCACCAATAGCTCAACACATGCTATCCTTTATCACTTTAATTAACTTAAACTTCAAAGTCACCTGATTCCTCTACAGTAAAGTACTTTTTACCAAAATTTATTCTAACTCTGAATAAACCCGAGCCTTCTCAAGACTATATTAAACACACAAATAAAATAATTCACAAGCTAAACACCAAAAACATGCAACATATCGATACTCACATTTTTAGGATGTTACAAAGATGCATCACTGTAAATGAAAAATTCTTTACCCGATTCTAGCTAAACTAACACTGGATCTTCGGTTAAAAAAGCTTTCAACTGATCAAAACTTTTTTGGCACTTTTCTGACCACTCGAGCTTAACATCTTTTTGTAACAACTTTGTCAACGATGTGGCAGCCATAAAGAAACCTTTCACGAATCGCCTAATGTTGATACAACATGGCCCAGAAAGCTTACTTCACGTGATCAGAACTCAGATTTACTAAACTTTGCATACAACTATTTATCTCGCAACGTCTATAGCATAACTCTCAAATGTTTGGCATGCTCGATTTCATTATGGAAGTAGATAAGAATATCATCTATGAATACTACCAAAAATCTATCCAGATACTGCCTGAAGATCCGATTTATCAAATCCATAAAAATAATAAATACATTAGTAAGTCCGAAAGGCATAACCAGAAACTCATAATGTCCGTACCTCATTCAAAAAATAGTCTTTAGTACATCAGAGTCTTTAATAATACAAATTATTCTTTTAATCTATCCTTCAATTCATGCATGTACATTCAAACTTTATTTCCAGTTCATAGACAAATTCAAATACATATACCCCAATTCAATTTTCAATCAAATAATTCAAATCTTACAAACTACTGAATCGGTCTTTTCAAAGAAATCTTTCTTCTCATTAAAAGGATGGCCCCAGACATATCATTATACAAATTAATCTTGATCTTCTATCATTTTCACTTTTATCACTCTCGAACCTTCAGGAGAATGAGAAAAGAGTTTATAATAAAGCTGTCTCTCATATATTAATCATCAAAACTTTGAATTATACTAGAATCACCTTAACAAAATAGGAATCATTAAGCCTTACTAGGAATAATGTCTCAATCCTATAATAAATATTACCCCAGCTGTTAATGAAGCATTTGAACACAGAAAGGAAACAAATATGATTTAAATAGCAACCACTGTAGAAACACATCTTCTATAACTTTGAGGACGGTACCACTATGCTCTCACATTTTAAGCCAAAAATTATAATCGTAATAGTCATAGTCATCTCTGTCAAATAGGGATCTCTTCCAGATAAGCACATGAAATCATAAAAATACCGAGTAACAAAATTTCAACATTTGGAGTTACACAGAATATCTAAAAATTACAACTCATATAAAATAATATTAGTTCCGATGATAGCCCAGAAATATCCAGAAAGAACAATGACGCTCATAAATACTAAAATCCATAGTAACAGAAGTAATATAATCTTTACGTATTTTCAACAGATAAATAACCAGTAGGAATATAATATTAGTCTCATACAGATTTTACTGTCGACTTTCATATCCACACCATGGAATAAATTATCAAAGGAAGACATAACAATGTCGAATATAACCCAAACAGATCAACGATGCTTTCATCTATTAATATGTTTAGATAATGTTCTCGTACGATAAAACTTTCTTTCTGAAATTAAATAGTCACATATACTTATGAGGATAAATATACACATAGAATATCCAAATGGAATCATAATATCTACCCGACTATAACTATTGCATTGAACCATCAATATAATTCAAACATCAATATCCACTGTCTAATTTTTTCAACAGAAGTTTTCATATTATCCCATCACTAACAGAAATCAATTCGGAAAAGCTTCCAGTTAATACTTTCTTTAAATAACATACCTGAACAAGTCATTTAATCAAAGTTAACTTCTTCTTTAACAATGTCTTTGCATCATCTGAATAGTCTTCAGAACTAGCAAATATCCCTTTTAGTATTGTCTTCATTTGTTGATTCATTCTCCTTTCTTACCACATTACTAATATTTCAAACACAGATTTCTAAAACTTCACATTAGCGAGTTTATTCATTCCAAATCTTATAATAAAATTGTAACATTTTTCTAATAAGGGGGTGAGGGTAGTAAAGCCTCAAATTTAACTCACATAATTGCACATAATACAACTACCATAAATAGTCAGTTCATTACTAATTTCACGTTCTCAAATCATTTAATAAACTTTTACTTTTAATCACTTTTATTCTTAATACATTGTTCATATGGCAACTCAAATCACTATTTCATGATCAGAGCATTTCAATTAGCGATCATAACTCAAATATCACATCTCATATGCTCATATAATTACAACATTTATCAATAACATGTCATACAATTTGATTCTTACCTTTATGAGTCTCAACTCATCATTAGCACATTTCCACTCAAATATTTGAATATCTACTTCTATACTTTCAGAATTAGCTCAGTTGGAAATCTTATCTATCTTATTAAAACAATCTTCGTTAGAGTTGGGAGATATTACACTATCGTATATTTAATATGGCATGTATAGCTAGACTCACATAAGCTATGGTAGTCCTATAACCGACTAAACCATAGCTCTGATACCAACCAAATGTAACACCCCTAACCCATATCCGTCGCCAGACTAGAGTTACGAGGCATTACCGGAGAAGACAACTCAAAATAGGCATATAATTTTTTTTTTAAATTCATATATGTATTGAATCATCTAAACATAGTAAGTTGCATATTTTGTCAATACAAATTTCATACCTCAATAACAAATCCAGAATCATTTACATTACAACTAAACACCTAGATCAAGTTAATAACATAATTAACATCATTAATCTAACCATTTATCAAAATCTTAACAAATAAACATCACTTTAAAATGCATATATATATATATATATATATATATATATATGGTACTCGAAATTGTAACATTAAAACCAAATGGCATCAATCACATTATGTAACACCCCAAACCCGGCCTAGACGTTATG
Organism: Gossypium rotundifolium; assembly: GCA_025506655.1. Taxonomy (NCBI): domain Eukaryota; kingdom Viridiplantae; phylum Streptophyta; class Magnoliopsida; order Malvales; family Malvaceae; genus Gossypium; species Gossypium rotundifolium. The sequence continues at coordinate 47,212,941 of CP106722.1, forward strand.
ACTAGATCTGGTATGTCACACAGAAAGGTTGTATAAAAATTGCATGTTCATTGAAAAATTGTTCATAACTTTTTAACAAAACTTCGAGCTTTGTTGTTATTAATGTTATTATTCCCAAAACTTGTTTGTAGAAGAAATCAAATTCAGCGAATTGTGAATTGAAAACTATTTTTGATGTTTAGGAGAACCCAGAGTTTTATCAATTATAGTTTGTAAACCGTTCGTTAACATTTTGGAAAATAGGTGTTAACGTTTTAGGAAAACCCCGTATTGAACACTTAACAATAAATAATAACCGAATTAAAAGTTAAAACCAAAATAAATCCCAAAAGCCTTATTATAAAACATAAACCCAAATTAAGATAAAATTTATAGCGAAGTAAAATGAGATTTACTATTGTTACGATGTATGGCCACCACGGAGTCCACCTCGACTGCAAATCCTCAATGTTGGGAATTTCCTGCAAAATTAAAGCAGAAGGATGAGTTACGAGAACTCAGTGTGTAATCCCCTAATCGGTCACTAACTGGGCCAGAGCCTACAAAAGCAGACTGAGCTTTAGCCCAAATAGAAGTGAAAAGGCCCGAGGCCCAAACAGAATCAAACTGGGCCTTAGCCCTATTAGCATGGTAAAATGGATAATACATGTAATGCATCCCAACCCAACCTAATAATTCGTCCGCTACACACCACCCATACCAGCCCAACACACCTGTGGGGATTTCTACAATCAACCCTCCATCCGCTACACACCTCGATGGTAGCCATGCTACTAATTGTCGAATTTGTGGCGAAGCCACCAGAATAATAGAATAGTAGAATACATGTGGCATAGCCACTATACAGATTGTGGCAGAGCCACCGGAATATGTGGCAGAGCCACTAGATTACACTTCCCCGATCATCAATATCCCAATCCCGTGCAACATATCATGACATAATAATCCGTGTATGCAGTATGTCAAATCATAGTCAACCATATACATATATCATACATATCTTTTAACCCACCATTAGGGGTATAACGGTCATTTACCCTCTTGGGGTATTTTGATAATTTACATTCTAAGGGTATTTCAGTAATTTCCCATCAAGGGTATTTTGATAATTTTGCATTAATGGCCTTTCTGAAGGCCTTCTATCGCGTCGAGCGGCACGAGACCCTTTCTGGGTCTCTATGAAGCTATTGGGCTAAAAATCCATTTTGGGCCAAATGGGCCCACACTCACGTGTGGTGATAAACCATAAAAGTAACATATTTTAATCCCACATTTAGTATGCTTTTTGATGATTTAGCCCTTGATTTATATAAAAGGTGTTCTTAATCCTTTCTTTTCATGTCTTATACTCAGGAAAGCACCTAAGGATAAAAAGAACGTAAAACAGGCTTAAAACGGACTAAATTGGGCCAACCCAAGAATTCGACATGGCCTGGCCCAAAGCACACATGATCGTGCCTCGCCGATTACCTAGAGCACGGCCTCAACTCCATCACACACGGCCGTGCATCATCCATTTACCATACATGGACGTGCCTGGTGATTTACACGACCGTGCCCAAAATGACAGAATCAAGGCACGGTCCAACCTCAAATTGCACGGACGTGTTCCATGGGCGTGCCCTAATTGACAGACTCAAAGCACGGCCTGGACCCCAATACACACCTGTGCCTCAATCAATAGAATAGAGACACGGCTTAGAAGACAACTTACACGGGCATGCCCTGGTCGTGCCCCTGCCGTGGGAATAAGCAATTTCACTTAGAATTGGATGCTTGAAGCCAAAGAAACATACTCCTAAGTCTACTTAAACACCCTAATAGTAATTCTACATGAAAAAGGTACTTAGGAGCCAAGTAAAGCATCTCAAAAGCCTATATGAACAACCCAAGGCAGGAATTCAGGGGGGACGATTTTTGGCAGAAGCTTTTGCCGAAGCTTTCATCTTTTAGGGAATCACTTAAAGATAGCCAGTTGATCCATCCCAATAAGATGGAACTCTATTGAAGACTGAGGATCTCTCTTTCAATTCCTCCAAGGGGTTTTAGGGATTTCTTATGTTTTGTTTTATCTTTTCTCTTGAGATGTTTTCTTATTTAGTTATGAACTAAATCCCTCAGATACCTGAAGGGGATGAAACGTATGATGGATTTTGTAATTTGATTTCTAAATTATATGATAAGTACTTAGTTTGTTCTTAATTATGTTGCTTAATTTAATCTGATGTGCTTAGGTGGAGGAGGAATAGACCCTACCTAAGAATAGATCTAGCATAATTGTGCGGAGTTGATCGGGCGCCCAGAGATAGAGTTACGAGATTTTGTCGAATTAGGGTGAAACCTAATATGGGAATCCATTAATCGATTTACTGCTTCCTTAGGGGGTTATTATAAGAGAACGAGAGTTCCACTAATTAACCTAAGGTTAGATGTTATTCACCTCAAGAAAGGGTTTAATATTGGTTAGTTAGTCTCACGGATCAAGCTAAGTAAAGAAATCATATGGTTTGGGGAATAAATAATAAGAGAAGTCATAGGTGGATTCTTTTTAAGGGTATCGTCTTTACCAATTGAGTTTTCCTAAAGTCTTTCTCCAATTTGTTCTTTTGTCTTTGCATTTAGTTTAAGTATTTCGTTAGTTTTAATAAATCAACCACTCTATATTTCAGGCTAAATAATAGAAAGAAAGTGAGTAGTAGTACTTTTAGGTTCCCTTGGGTTCGATAAGATATTTTTGCCTAAACTATACTACTGTTCGATAGGTGCACTTGCCTCTATTGTTGTCATAGTTAGTCTATAGGTTCGATCATTCTTTATAAATATTAAAACTCGACTGTTTGACATGATCAAGTTTTTGGCGCCGTTACCGGGGACCACAAAAATATTATGAAAGCTCTATTTTTATTACTTTAGCCAATTTTTTATTACAATTTTTTTATTTTCTTTTATTTTTATTTTTACTTTGCTAATTTTTTCCTCTATTTTGCTTTTGGCAGAAAATTTTAGTCTATAGAAAAGATGGCATAGAATAATTATCAGTGGCAAGTCATGAGGACAATTCCTACTAAAACAGCCAGTGTCTTTAACCTCGACGTGGTCACCAGGTTATCTAATCAGTTAGAGATGATGAATAAAAAGATTGATGATTGGTATAGTCCCTCGTAGGTACTTCTAGAAATACAATATGATTTGAATCTAGGAGGCGTGGCGAATCTTGAGTACCCACCCTACGGATATGGCATGGAAAACGAGCAAGCTCACTATACAGGTAACTATTCTAGATATCAAAATGATTTTTATAGTTACACTTATAACGAAGGTTGGAAGTGCCATCCCAATGTCTCGTGGGATGATCAAAATAGCCAAAGATTAGAACTTCCTCCAGGTTTTCAACAACCACCTCACCAACAAGAAGAGGAGCCGAATCTTGAAGAGATGCTGACAAAATTCATGGCAGCCACAGATTCTCATTTTGAAAAGACTAAAGTAGCACTTGATGAACAACAAAAATTGATCAAAAGATCGAGAATCAAGTTGGAGAACTTACTAGGTCAGTCGAACAACTCACAAAGCTAATGTCAAAACGACCGCAAGGACTTCTACCAAGTAACACTAAGATTAAACCGAAGGAGTAAATTCAAGCCATCTCAGCCCATGCCAGTAAGGGGTTAGATGAACCTAATCCAATACAAAAAGCCAAGGTAGATGAAGGTAAGGTAGGGGTAACATAAGAAAAGCCAAAACCGGTAATCAAGGAGTACCAACCTCGCATACCTTATCCCGAAGTAATGAAAAGAGACAATTCAGAGGAACAATTCGGTAAGTTTATTAAACTCTTAAAGAAATTACATATTAACTTACCTCTTCTTGAAGCTCTTTTTTAGACGCCAGACTCAAGGAAATTTTTAAGACAGTTCTTGACAAACAAACGCAATGTGCTCAGCAATTCTACAAAATGAACTGCTATAGAAATTAAAAGATCCAGGGAGTTTTACAATTCCATGTTTAATTGGTGGTTTATCTATTGATAATGCGTTAGTAGATTTAGGGAAAGCATCAATGTTATGCCTTACAAAATGTTTAAACAACTAGGTCTAGGGAAACCCAGACAAACTAGGATGAGCATTCAATTAACTGATAAAACTATAAGAATTCCTAGGGGTATAATAGAAAATGTTCTAATCAAAATTGATAAATTCGTATTCGATGAGACTTTGTCATTTTAGACATGGATGAGGACAACACGATCCCCTTAATTTTAGGAAGACCCTTCTTAGGAATTGCTAGAACTAAAATTGATATCTATATAGAAGAACTCACACTTCATGTAGGCGACGAGATATTCACTCTTTAAGCTTTGACTCGGCCAGAACATCAAGTTATAAAGGTGAGAAAGTAAATTTAGTTGAAAACCAACTTGTTCAACCTTTATTGCAGGAAACACCAAAAAGCTACAAACTGAGCCGGAACATAGACCTCGTGTTAATAAAGATGAATTACATGAGGAACTAAAACCACACGAAGTGAAATCGAATAAAACCCCAGACGAGCTGATAGGAACAACAAATCACATCAAAATAGAGGATCAGGTATTGTTGAATAAGGAAGACCCTCAAATTACCAATTCAGAACTCAAGGCAAATGAAGAAATCACTTTTGAGGTACTTAATGTCTTCCTATACAGCACAGTCGAAGTAAGCAATCCTAAATTCAACACTTTTGAGGTAAACATTACTCAAATTAAACTTTATATCCATAACTGAGTTGATCACATGAGAAAGGATTTCCACTTCTTCAAACCACCTTGATTGTACGTACAACAGGTAAGTCTAGCTCAAGACTTTAAACGAGCGCTTCTCGGGAGGCAACCCGAGTACTAACCATACTAATTAGTTTGGTTTTGTTTCTTTTCATATTTAGGCATAAGTTTCCATACCCACACGGCCTTACACATGGCCGTGGCCGTGGCCGTGTGGACATCACGACTAGGCACATGAGCGTGGACCTTATCTTTATTTAATTATTTACTTTTATTCATATTTTTATTTTTTATTTTTACTTCCTTTATTATTTTCTCAATGGCATTTAGATTTAGCTTTGGATACAATAACACCAACCCTGGTTACTTCGAGGATTCAATTTCAAACTATTCGAGATGCTTCCCCACGTTCACCTCTAGTCTTATCCAGTTTCTTTTCATAAGACTTCATCTAAGAATTCAAGAAGTGTTACTTCTCCCCTTCTCTTTTGATTTTATTATTACATAATTGTTTATATATCTTTGTACATTGAGGGCAATGTACATCTTAAGTTTGAGGGGGTAAAGGTACCTAACTTTTTGCATTATTCTCAAATCCTGAATTTAGTCTTGTTTTCAAGTATTTTTCTCATATTACTAATTAGGATGAAATTTCTATTGATTTATGATTTGTATTGATATGTTTTAGAGTAAGTCATAGTTAATTGTGCATTGATGATTAAATCAAGGATACTAGAGAATCGAGCATGATAAGTCTACTTTCTAAAATTAAAATTGATAGGTCATTGAACTGAATTTGAGTATTACTTTGAAGTTTGAAATTTACAGGGATTGATGTAAAAAACACCCATAATTTTTCTGAGATTTTGAGCCTTATAGAGCATATATTCTTTTTCATGCTCACTTTATTAATTATGAGTGTGTCAACTTTGAATTGATATTCTAGAACTTGCCTCGTTTATACATGTTGAAACCACATCTATGATTTGATATACTGAGATGATAAAGGCACCTAGGTTTTAACCCATTCACACCACTAAAAGCCTACCTACATAATTAACCCCTAGTGAACCCTTTTTATTGATTTACCCACTAATATTAACCCAAAACCCCTTTATATTTGTTATCACCATTCTTTTGACTACCCTTTAATCGAGGTTTGATTTGATTAAGTTACCAAATTATATTAGTTTAGTAGTTACATTTATCATTTATGATGTAATATTTTAGTTTGTTCTAAAAAAACCCAAGTATATTCAAAATTAGTAGTATATAAAAGAGCTTAGAGCAATTAAACTCTAATTGTTGAAGAAAAAGCTCGTATTAAAGTATTATCAAATTTTAAGTGATCGAAATACTCTTTATTATAGAGTAACTATCAATAGTAGGTATTATTAGTTTTCATTCGATGTAAATATTCATATTTAGTTCATTGTTTCTAGTTAGGTAATTTGTCAAGTCAGTCTCGATTCTAACCCTTTAATTCAGCCTGTATTCATACCCTTAACCTTAGCCCCATTACAACCCTAATAAAGACCTTTTGATCTGTGTTTCATCTTATATACAATGGTGGAGATTTGATTTTCAGGCAAGCCTATGGGATTAACTTTTTAGGTTCGACTTAGAGTGCTTATCCTTGAACCTTAAACACTTCGAGTGATTTGAGTGAATCTTTTGTGAGGATGTCAATCCTTTTCGTTTTGAATCAAGGGTAATTATTTAGATAAAGGGAGACACCTATGTTTTCAAGCTACAAAATCGTGACTTATCTCGTTTGAATCTTTAGGGCTCTTTGAGTTAAATTATCCATGTATAAATTATCTATGAATTATGATAAGGCATGATTGATGAATTTTGTAAGTTATGGAATCTTCATTCTAATTGTAAGTTGATAATTTTGCTTGAGGACAAGCAAAAGTTGAAGTGAGGGTGTATTTGATAAACCATAAAAGTAACATATTTTAATCCCACATTTAGTATGCTTTTTGATGATTTAGCCCTTGATTTATATAAAAGGTGCTCTTAATCCTTTATTTTCATGTCTTATACTCAGGAAGGCACCTAAGGATAAAAATAACATAAAACGGGCTTAAAACGGACTAAATTAGGCAAACCTAAGAATTCGACACGGCCTAGCCCAAAGCCCATGTAATAGTCCGAATTTGACCCTAATCAGAACGTTGGTTTTGGGACCATGAATTTGAGTCTAAAATATATTTAAATGATATATTCTGTGCTTATTATATTTGATTTAATGTGTGTGAAAGTTTCGAAGAAAAATTTAACCGTTTGTGTGTTCAATTTAACAAAAAGGGCTAAATCGCATAAAGTGTAAAAGTTGCATTCTATAGTGGAAAGTGCTTAAATGAGGATGGCTTTTTAATATGAGGTATTAAATGAGTAAATAGCCCATTTTTAAGTTAGTGGGTGGTATATGACAAGATTAACCTTAAGTTTTATATTATATAATTTTATATAATAAGGATATAAAAGTAAATGATTAAATGCCATAATATATGTTAAATAAAACATAAAAGTATGGCCATTATCATCTTTTATTTTACTTGGCTGAATATTGAGAAAGAAGAAGGGTTTGAATTCTTTTGATTTTCGGCATTTAGAAGCTTAAATTCAAGGTTAGTTTGATTTTGGTTTTTGTTAATATTTACGTTTTTGATATCGTTGCTTCGAACCGCAGCTGACCCATGTTAGAATTTTTAAAAATAAGCATGCTTGATGTTCGACCATTGTTATATTCTTGTGATTTTTGATGTTTTATGATTTTATATTAAAGATATGTTAAAGATTAGTATATTTTGTATTGGAAGTTTTGGTGAAATTGAGTATTTAGGGCTAATTTATAAAAATAAATTTTTAAAGGGGCTTATTTGTAAAATAAATGAAACAAATGGACTTGTATAGTTCCTATGCATATTTGGCCCTTGAGTAGTATTGAGAAATTTTGTGTATTTTGTGTTTTATGCAAATAAGACTAAATTGTAAAAGTGTGAAACATTAGGGGTAAAATGGTAATTTTCCATTTATGTGCTTTGGGACTAAATTGAAATAAAATGTACTTGAATGAGTTTATTTTTTATATGTTTAGATCAATAACAAAGAAAAATAGATTTGGATCGGGGAAAAACGAAGGTTATCGAATAGTCGGTCTGCGTTATCCGTCAATAGTCGAGGTAAGTCCTTAAGCAAATATATATTAAAGAGTTAATTATGAACATGTTAAATGATGATATTTGATAATTCTAAGTATAAATCTATGTGTTAGCCGAATGTAAAGGTGTTAAATTGGATTGAATGTATGTTTTTAATGTGATATGAATAAGTATATTCGATATGATATGTGGATGTAATATGAGGTATATGATTTGTTTGTGAAGTTAGCATTAAGAAATGTGTATTGAAGGATTAACTATGTTGTTATTCGGGCTTAGAGCCTAGCAAGCCTTGTGGTGAGTTATTTCGGGCTTAGAGCCTAGCAGGCCTTGTGCCGGTGAGTTATTTCGGGTTTCAAGCCTAGCAAGCCTTGTACCGGTTAAATATTTCAGGCTTATTGCCTAGCAGGCTAAATGCCGGTGTTTAAATCTCAGACCTTGAGTCTAGCAGCCCTAGTGCCAGTGTGTGCAAATCGGGTTAAAGCCTAGCAGGTGCCATACCGGTGAGTTTCAATTTTGAATTTCATTTATATAGTAATAAGGTCATGAAGCAAATCTAGTAAGCTTGAGCTTTGAAAATGAATTTGTTAATTCAGCAACAAGGTATGTATTTCATACATTTATGTTATATATATATATATATATATATATATTTGCTATGATAGTAAGCAAATGAAATGATGAAAGAAAAATGTGTTATGCACTTGGTTGTGAAGTTTATATAATACAATATAATTTGCCATATGGTTATTGGAAATGCAAAAGTATGAGTATGGTTAAAAGGTTCTTGTAAGTATATTTATTCATTAGTTATGTTATTATCTATGTATATTCGACAATTGGCGTATTTGGTAAAGAATTGAAAGTTACCAAGTTAAGTAAGGTAATGATGTCTTGTTATGGTAAGTTTATGAGTAAGACATGTATATTTTATGTCATGAATTGATTTAAATCATGTTTAACTTGATGAATGACTTAAATCATTGTTAAGACTTACTAAGCTAGAAAGCTTACTCTGTTTATGTTTAATGTTCTGTTTTATGATTTTGCTCAAGCTACGGGCTCGGGGAAATCGTCAGCAAGTCAATCACACTATCAATTTTTCGTACTCTTTTGGTTTGGTTTATTTTTGGATAAAGGCATGTATAGGATGGATTGTAACATCCTTAAATCGGGCCTTTGCATTTCGCGTGGTTGCATGTGTATTGTATGGTAGGTATGTTAGTTTGGACTATTTTAGGGTCTAAGCTTGAGCCAGAGATAGGCCAGAGTCATAGCAAAAAGTTGCGTTTTGGGATTCTAGAGGAAGGGAGCTATTTAAGCTGGGTGTTAAAAGTAATTGATGAGAGGTTAAGACACAAGAAGTGCCTTGGTAAGGTGGCAAGGAGGCGCCACTTAAGGCTTGGAGAAGTGACGCCTCAAGGGGAGCAAGTGAGCCTAGGTTCGAGCAGCATAATTCCCATTTCTGCTTGTTATTTTGATGCCAAGGCTAGGGGGAAGTTGTGTTCAGGTGGGACTCTGATGGATGAGGAGTGGAAGGAGTCAACACATTTGAATTTTGTGGTAGAGAAAAATTTTTGGAGTTGACTCATTCAAATTGATTTGAATGGGTGGCCAGGAGGAATTCGTGGAGATGGGTATGGGAGCTTAGAGTTGCTCGAAACATGAATTCTTGTTGGGGAAGGGAGGAATCGGTTTTGGGTGCTTAGGGGGTTGTCGAATTCCTATAGTTGACTTGGGGGAGCATTTTTGGCATCCTATGCTTCATTTCTTTTTGGTCAAAATCAAAATAGCCATAGTATCTAAGTGTCATTTTCTTTGTTTTCCTTTTCTCAAACCCAAAGTCGAAATCACCATTCCAATTTCTCTTTCAACTTTATCTCTTCTCTCAACCTCTTTTGTGCCAAAACTAAAATCTCTTCTCATATCCCTTACTTCTTCTGTTGGTGAACCCACCTGTTTCTCCTTTGAAATTAGTGTTTCATTCATTTTGCTATTTTTCCTAAAGAGTGAACCTCATTCTTCATTCCTCCTCGCCATCTTCTTCTGTCTTGATTAGCTGAAGCCTTCAGGGGTCTCCTCCTTTGTCGAAGTCCTTGCAACTCTCCTCTCTGTTCTTCTAAACACTTTGGCCAAATACCCTTGGCCACCTTTTCTTTCTCTTTTTGCATGCCTTCCTTCTTGATTGGGGTGCCAAAATCTATTCCTCTTCTCTAGGTTCTCAAAGTCGAAACCTCAATTAATAACTAGGTAAGATCTCATATTTCTCTTTGGTTCTTATGGCCGAATCTCCCTAGCATACTTACATCTCTATTTTTTTTCTCTCTTTCGATTGCTATGGTGTGAAATGCTGAAACCCCTAAGCATCCTGGTGATGATTGTATTTCTATTTTTGGTTTCTCATCAGATTCTCTCTTGTTCCAAGCCGTTGTCGATTCTTGCTAGGGGGTGATCGAATCTGTTGGGTTAAGCTACGCGGGAGGCGATCCCTTGAATTTTGCGTTATCTCTTTCGAGATTTTTTTATCAAAGCCGAATGGCTATTTACTTAGTAGTGTTATGCTTGGCCGAATGTAGGGGAGTGTGGTGACGCCATCTTGGGTGAACTTTCAGGATTCGTTGGTTGTGACTTATGCTTAGAGCCTCGGGTTTTTGTCGACATAGGTAAGCGATCTATTTATTCGAGTTAAATCTCTATTCATTGTTAATCTATGTGTTAATCCAATTTAGTGACCAAAGGTGTTATGGACCCTAATGGTAGCTGAACGTTAGGAGGGGTTGTATCTGAGACCCCAGCCCCTATGTTCAAGAAGAGGGCTGTGTCGGCTGTTCGCGATTGGCCACTTGGGTGTGGGCCGGCATCCGAGCAAAGTAGTAGGCAGATAGCGGTAGTGTCTGTTAACGACAATGTCAACGTAGAGACCATCGTATTGTGAGTAATCAGGTGTGTACCTCTTACACACTTCATACGTTAATATGTTTTATCGTGTATATTGCCAAAAGACAGAATAGTTGTTGAAATCGATATGATACACTTGTGGGTAGAAACGTAAAATGAGGACTCAGGGTAAGTCCACTTTGATTGACTAGCGTTAAATGCCTGTGTTGAATCTGCATATGCCATACCATGATATTTTTGTATGATTAGCATGATTATTATGCCATGAAAAGTATGTTCATAAAAATGGGTGTTGAGAGGAGGGGGAAGGTATAACTTCAGACTGCACCAGTGGTTTTGACCACACAGTGGGTTGGCCCCGCTTATTATAATATTGTGACTAAGTCTCAATAGTTTTGACCACCAGTGGTTTTGACCACACATGTATTATTTTTAACCTCGGTCACTAGTGGTTTTGACCACTTATATATTATTTGTGACTTCGGTCACCAGTGGTTTTGACCACACGGGGTAGACACAGGAGTTTCGGATGGTTATGTTTTGGGATGCATGATAGGCATATGCACTTATGAAACTGTGTAAGGGCTTATATCTTTGGGATGGGGACTTATATATTGAGTCTCGGTGACTCACCCTTTCCTTTCTATTTTGCAGATGATTCTTAGATCGCGGATGGGGAGCCGGGACGGACTCAAGGTGGCCATGCACGTTATTTTGGGTTTTGTTTTAAATTATTATTTTTGGGTTAGAATTTCATTTAATTTGGTTTTAGTTGTAATAAGGCCATCTAAATTTTTTTGGGATTATTTACTTCGTTGACAACTTTTGAATTTGTGTTAAGCATTAAAGCACGTCTAAAATGGAAAAGAGTCAATAAAATGAATGTTTTCACAAACCTTAATAGATTCTCGGGTTATTCTAAAACTTTAGTATCGGGTAAAAAAATGAACTTATAATATCAACAAGTTAACTTGATTCTCTTTAAAAAAAATTTTGAAACAATTTAAGTTTTTGATTCAAACGAATTTCGGTTTCCAATCAAACAAGACGTTTTTTTTCAACTTAAGGCGACAACCGATTTTATGAAAAACAAGCTTTCTCTGTGACATGATGGATTTGATCGTAGTGTGTTGGCCGGGTTTGGGGTGTTACAATTTTGGTATCAGAGCCTGGTTCAACAGCTCGACTGTGGGCCTGAGGACCAAAATGTTTTCAATAAAGGTTTGCAAAATAACTTTGAAGGAAAATGCATGTTTTGGGAAGCATGGGACCTGAGTCTCCGGCACCTATCCGCAACGGTAAGTCCCCCAACTGTTGATTGCATGGTTTAAATAGTTGTGTTATGGATGCTAGTAATAGGAATCCACTTTAGAGACTGAAGCCCATGGGATTGTTTGAATTTTCGAAAACAACTCTAAGTTTTTCATAAAATTGTGCTGTAATAATAGTGGAAGAAAGCTAATGCATAAAATTCTTAAATCAGATTAATTAGGAATGGTAGACATGAGTACTCGCGGACGGGGCATAATACACGCGGGCGTGGTAGAGGTAGGATGACTGTATCGAAACCGGCAGGGTCTTCCATGTGTCAGAGAATGAGGTACCGCCACCTCCAACTGTGGACGTTGGGTTCGAGTTCGACAGTGGTGACGACGCGCAGTGTCATAAGCGATCTTGCGAGTTCGACGACGAGTAATTGGAGCAAGTGGAGGTGCGGGACTCAAAATCTATGTCCGAGCAACTCCGAGCCAATGGAGGAAAGGTGTTTTGGGGGGTTTCTGGTGTGGCTCCCAATACAGCTGAGTATTGGCTTGAGACGACTGAACGTATAATGGACGATTTGGACCTTACGATGGAGGAAAAGTTAAAAGGGATAGTGTCTCTTCTCCATGATGAATATTATCAGTGGTGGCTCACGGTCCGGGATGGTGCGACAGCTGATGACATCACTTGGGATTTCTTTAAGGTAGCTTATCAGAGCAAATATGTCAGGTTCGGTTATATAGATGCACAGCGAAGGCATTCTTGAATCTGGTTCAAGGGAATAAGTCAGTATCGAATATGAGGCGAATTCCTTCGATTGAGTCATTATGCTAGGGGTATCGTGGCTATGGAACACGAGCGCTGTGTCAGGTTTGAGGACAGGCTGAGAGATGAACTGCAGATGTTGATTGCTCCACAGTAGGAGAGAGAATTTACGGTCTTGGTAGAGAAGGCCAAGATTGCGGAGGAGGTGAAAAGGTCAGTGAGACGGAATCAGGATCGAGTTGGGTTAAGAGAAGTTTTGGGTCATCAAAGTCTGCCGGGAATTCACAAAAAATAGATAGATATAATGAAATTTGAGTTAAGTCAAAACTTCTTTGCTACTACCGATGCCGCCACGGTGTGCTCGGTGTGGGAAGTCTCATTCGGAGAGTGTTGGACCAAAAATAGAGGTGCTTGAGTGTTGGTCAATGGGGCACCGGGTATGGAATTGTCCACATAGGTCACTAGGATCCATCGAGGTCGGGGCGTACACAATTCAGGAGGGATGGCCAGCAACCACAGAGGGGTCGCGGTCCGGCCAGGGGAGGTAATGGTTCTGGTCGAGGTTGTGGAGCATCGGGTAGAGGTGCCGAGAATACTGATGCAAGATAGCCTGTGTTGGTCTATGCTACGAGAGAAGGGCGATGCACTGGACGTCATAACTGGTACGTTCTTAATTTTTGGATTGCCTTATACTACTTTGTTAGATGTTGGATCGACGCACTCGTATGTTGCTAGTAGTATAGTGGGAACTCTGAACTTAGTCCATGAGGTTTGTTCTAGGGAGATGACTATAATTAGCCCTCTAGGTCACTCTGTAGAAGTAAACAAACTGTATAGGGATGTACCTCTAAAACTCTAAGGGGTAGTGTTTCTGGCTGATTTGATGGAACTACCATTCGGGGAGTTCGATTTGATCTTAGGGATGGATTGGCTAGTGAAGTATCAAGTAAGTTTGGACTGTGCGACTAAGCGTATGGTGTTGAGGTCGATTGAGGGTAAAGAGGTGGTGATGATAGGTGATAGAAGAAATTACCTATCTAATGTAGTATCTGCTCTGAAGGCCGGAAAATGGTAAGAAAGGGATGCGAGGCATTCATAGTTCATGTTTGTGCATTGGAGGCCAAAGAGTCAACTGTGGGGAGTGTTCGAACAGTAAAGGATTTCACTAATATGTTCCCAGAAGAACTTCCGGGTCTGCTTTTGATTGCGAAGTTGAGTTTGGGATAGATTTGCTACCAGGAATCGCACCAGTGTCTATTGCCCCGTATAGGATGGCGCCGAAGGAGTTAGCAGAGCTGAAGGCACAGATTCAAGGGTTATTGGATCGAGGTTTTATCCAGTCGAGCGTATCACCCTGGGGAGCGCCTGTACTTTCTGTCAAGAAGAAAGACGGAACAATGCAGATGTGTATAGATTACCGTTAGCTAAATAAGTTGACGATTAAGAATAAGTATCCGTTGCCGAGGATAGATGATCTGTTCGATCAGCTGAAGGAGGCATCAGTTTTCTCTAAGATTGATTTAAGGTCGGGGTACCATCAACTTAAGGTAAAGGAGGCTGATATCCATAAAATAATGTTTCGCACTCGTTATGGGTACTACGAGTTTTTAGTAATGCCGTTTGGGTTGACTAACGTGTCGGCAGCATTCATGGACATGATAAATTGAGTTTTTCAACTGTATTTGGATCGATTCATCGTGGTGTTTATAGACAACATCTTGGTGTACTCGAAATTGGAAGAGGGGCATGATGAGCATCTCTGTATGGTTTTACAGATTCTGAGGGAAAAGCAATTGTTCGCAAAGTTTTGTAAATGCGAGTCCTGGTTAAAAGAGGTAACTTTCTTGGGTCATGTGGTGTCAGCTATGGGATTAGGGTGGACCCTCGGAAGATTGAAGCGGTATTAGATTGGAAACCACTGAAGTCGGTGGCAGAGATTCAAAGTTTTTAGGTTTGGTGGGATATTATAGAAGGTTCGTGGAAGGTTTTTCTTTGATTACAGCACCGTTAACCAAGTTGCTAAGGAAAGGGGTTCCGTTTGTGTGTTAGACAATCAACAAGAGAGTTTCGAGAACTTAAAGAATATATTAACAGAAGCTCCAATTTTGATTTAGCCTGAGGCAGAGAAAGAGTTTACGGTCTACTGTGATGCATCGTATACTGGTTTAGGATGTGTGCTGATGTAAGAGGGGAAAGTAGTGGCATATGCATCTCGACAGTTGAGACCCTATGAAGTGAATTACCTGACGCATGATCTGGAGTTGGCTGCAGTGGTTTTCGTTCTGAAAATTTGGAGGCATTACTTGTATGGGGAGAAATCGATCGTCTACACGGACCACAAGAGTTTGAAGTACCTCTTGACTCAGAAGGAATTGAATTTGAGGAAGCAAAGGTGGATCGAGTTGTTGAAGGATTACGACTGTTAGATTGAATACCATCCGGGTAAGGCTAACATAGTGGCTAACGCGTTGAGCCGCAAGGTGGTAGCAGACTTGAGAGCAATGTTCGCTCATCTTAGTCTGTATGATGATGGAAGTCTATTAGCAGAATTGCAAGTGAAGCCGACGTGGGTAAACTAGGTAAAAAGAAACAACTAGCAGATGAAGACTTAAGTACTCTGTATTTGCAAGTGCAGAATAGTAGATTGGAGGGTTATAGCTTGAGTAGTGAGGGTGTGCTGTGTTTTCAAGGGAAAGTTTGTATGCCAAGAGATGTTGAGTTAAGGTAGAGGATTCTCCAGGAAGTTCACAGCAGCCCATATGCTATGCACCCTGGTGGTAGTAAAATGTACCGGGTTTGAGGTAACAGTTTTGGTGGTCAAGTCTAAAGCGAGAGGTAACGAATTCATAAGTAAGTGTCTGACGTGTTAGTGAGTCAAAGCGAACATCGCTTACCTTGTGCATTGCGGTGATAAGGATTCTCTGAGTGGAAGTGGGAAAGGATTATGATGGATTTTGTCAGGGGGCTACCCCTCACGTCTAGCAAGAAGGATTCGGTCTAGGTTACTGTCGATCGTCTGACAAAGTCAGCTTATTTCTTACCAGTTCGGGTTGATTACTCACTTCAAAGGTTGGCTAAGTTGTATGTAGCGAAAATCATGAGACTTCATGGAGTGTCGGTGTCAATTATCTCAGATAGGGATCCTCGTTTCACATCAAGGTTTTGGAAAGCGTTGCATCAGGCATTAGGTACAAGGTTGTTTTTCAGCACGGCATTTCATCCCCAGTCAGATGGGTAGTCAGAGAGGGTAATCCAAATTTTGGAAGAAATGCTAAGAGGTTTTGTTTTGGATTTCAGAGGTAGTTGGGAAGAATTTCTACCATTGGTAGAGTTCGCGTACAACAACAGTTACTAGGCAAGTATTAAGATGGCACCATATGAATATAGGCAGAGGTGTCGAACTCATACGTGTTAGACAGAGTTGGGTGAGCGTCAACTGTTGGGTCCAGAGTTGGTTACTAAAACGGGGATAAAGTTAAGCTGATCCGAGCTCGTCTGAAGGAAGCTTTGGACAGACAAAAATCTTATGCTAATCTCAAATGGAGGGATATAGAGTTTGCAGTGGGTGACAAAGTTTTTCTGAAAGTGTCCATGTGGAAGAAAGTGTTGAGATTTGGTTAGAAGGGCAAGCTGAGCCCTAGGTTCATCAGGCCGAATAAGGTGTTGAAGCGTGTAGGACTAGTAGCTTATCAGCTTGAGTTGCCAGCAGAATTGAGTCAGATCCATGACGTGTTTCATGTTTCAATGCTTAGACGCTATCGCTCAGATCCGTCGCATGTTGTACTAGTGGAAGAGATAGAAGTAAACCCAGATTTGTATTTTGAGGAGGAGCTGGTGTAGATCCTAGATCGGGATGTCAAAGTCTTGCGTAGAAAGTTAGTTCCTTTGGTGAAGGTTCTTTGGAAGAATCATGGTGCGGAGGAGGCCACGTGGGAGCCAGAGGATGTGATACGGCAGCAACACCCCTAACTCTTTTGACCTGGTAATTTTGAGGCCAAAATTATTTTTTTAGGGGGTAGAACTGTAACATCCTTAAATCGGGGCCTTTGCATTTCGTGTGGTTGCATGTGTATTGTATGGTAGGTATGTTAGTTTTAACTATTTTAGGGTCTAGGCTTGAGCCAGGGATAGGCCAGAGTCATAGCAAAAAGTTGTGTCTTGGGCTTCTAGAGGAAGGGAGTCATTTGTTGGGTGTTAAAAGTAATTGATGAGAGGTTAAGACACAAGAAGTGCCTTGGTAAGGTGGCAAGGAGGCGCCACTTAAAGCTTGGAGAAGTGAGGCCTCAAGGGAGCAAGGAAGCCTAGGTTCGACGTGAATTCCCTTTCGCTTGTTATTTTGATGCCAAGGCTAGGGGAAGTTGTGTTGGTGGGACTCGATGGATGAGGAGTGGAAGGAGTCAACGTATTTGAATTTTGTGGTAGAGAGAAATTTATGGAGTTAACTCATTCAAATTAATTTGAATGGGTGGCCAGGAGGAATTCATGGAGATGGGTATGGGAGCTTAGAGTTGGCCGAAACATGAATTGTAGTTAGGGAAGGGAGCAATCGATTTTGGGTGCTTGGGGGTGCCGAATTCCTATAGTAGACTTAGGGGAGCATTTTCGGCATCCTATGCTTCATTTCTTTTTGGTCAAAATCGAAATAGCCATAGTATCTAAGTGCCATTTTCTTTGTTTTCCTTTTCTCAAACCCAAAGTCGAAATCACCATTCCAATTCCTCTTTCAACTTCATCTCTTCTCCCAACCTCTTTTGTGCCAAAACCAAAATCTCTTCTCATATCTCTTACTTTTTGTGTTGGCTGAACCCACTTGTTTCTCCCTTGGCATTAATGTTTCATTCATTTTGCTATTTTTCCTAAAGAGTCGAACCCTCATTCTTCATTCCTCCTCTCCATCTTCTTCATCTTGATTAGCCGAAACCTTCAGTGGTCTCCTCCTTTGCCGAAATCCTTGCAACTCTCCTCTCTGTTCTTCTTAACACTTTGGCAAATACCCTTGGCCACCTTTTCTTTCTCTTTTTGCGTCCCTTCATTCTTGATTGGGGTGCCAAAATCTATTCCTCTTCTCTGGGTTCTTAAAGATGAAACCTCAATTAATAACTAGGTAAGATCTCATTTTCTCTTTTGTTCTTATGGCCGAATCTCCTAGCATACTTACGTCTCTATTCTTTTTCTCCCTTTCGATTATTATGGTGTGAAGTGCCGAAACCCCTAAGCATCCTGGTGATGATTGTATTTCTATTTTTGGTTTCTCATCAGATCCTCTCTTGTTCCAAGCCATTGCCGATTCTTACTAGGGGGTGATCGAATCTATCGGGTTAAGGTAAAGGGGGAGGCAATCCCTTGTATTTTGCATTATCTCTTTCAGGATTTCTTGATCAAAGCCGAATGGCTATTTGCTTAGTTCTGTTATGCTTGGCCAAATGCAGGGGAGTGTGGTGACGCCATCTTGGGTGAACTTTTGGGATTCATTGGTTGTGAGTTACGCTTAGAGCCTCGGGTTTTTGTCGACTTAGGTAAGGGATCTATTTATTCGGGTTAAATCTCTATTCATTGTTAATCTCTGTGTTAATCCAATTTAGTGACCAAAGGTGTTATGGACCCTAATGCCAACCGTACGTTAGGAGGGGTTGTATCTGAGACCCCAGCCCCTAAGTTCAATAAGAGGGCTATGTCGGCTGTTCGCGATTGGCCACCTGGGTGTTGGCCGACATCCGAGCAAAGCAGTAGGTAGATAGCGGTAGTGTCAGTTAATGACAGTGTCGACGTAGAGAGCATCGTATTGTGAGTAATCACGTGTGTAGCTCTTACACACTTCATACGTTAATATGTTTTATCGTGTATATTGCCAAAAGCTGAAATAGTTGTTGAAATCGGTATGATACCCTTGTGGGTAGAAAAACAAAATGAGGACTATGGGTAAGTCCCCTTTGATTGACTAGCGTTAAATGCCTGTGTTGAATCTTCATATGCCATACCATGATATTTCTGTATGATAAGAATGATTATTATGCCATGAAAAGTATGTTCATAAAAACGGGTGTTGAGAGGAGGGGAAAGGTATAACATCAGACTGTCACTAGTGGTTTTGACCACAATGTGGGTTGGCCTCGCTTATTATAATATTGTGACTAAGTCTCAGTGGTCAAAACCACCAGTGGTTTTGACCACACATGTATTATTTGTGACCTCGGTCACCAGTGGTTTTGACCACATATATAATATTTGTGATCTTGGTCACCAGTGGTTTTGACCACACGGGGTAGACACAGGAGTTTCGGATGGTTATGTTTTGGGATGCGTGATAGGCATATGCACTTATGAAACTATGTAAGGGCTTATATGTAATATCCGGAATTAGCGCTTGTGCATTATTGCTTAATTGTATGTAATAGCATGCTTATGTGTGTTTGAATGTGTTATATGAACTTTTGAGAACTTCAAAGTTTAGGTAAATACCTTAGAAAATATTGGATTCTAAGTATTAAAGGGGGAGCTAAGCTTGTTAGGTCTTAAGAGAAATTGTGAGGGAATTTAGACACAAGTAAAGCCTTGCTAAAGTGGCAAGGGACGCCACCTAGGGTGCCGTGGAGGTTGCATCAAAGGGAGCTTCAGGAGGGAGGAGGTTCGAGCTACAGAGGTTACAAATGGGAGTTTGTTTTTGCGTCAAGGGGAGGAGGAGTGTTGGACGATTTTGGGGCTTTGAAAAGGTAAGGATAAGCTTTGTTTTTCTTTTTAAAATTCGGCTAAGATAAGGGATAAATGATGGATTATTTTTTTTTTAATTTTAAATGAAGTGATAAAGGAGGAAAATGTGGGATATGATTAGAGAAGATGTAGTGGCCGGCCAAGGGGTTCTTTAGGGAGTGAATTTGGTCATGCTAAGGGGGATAAGTGCCGAATTTTAGCTAGGGAGTGTGTTCATCTTTTTGTCGAAATTCTTCTAACTTCTCTCCCTATTCTTTTCTTTTCTTCAAACCTCAATGCTACTTAGTTTCTTGTATGGCTGAACATCCTTTTGTCATTTGGGACCTGAGCCGAAATTGGTAGCTTTCTTTTTCTCCTTTCTTTGCTTGTGATTCTCAAAGCCAAAGCACTTCTTATGCAAGCCGAACCTTATAAGCCCCTTATTTTCTTTTCTTATTCATCATCATTTTGAGCCATAGACGAATGTGCAATTACCATTTGAAAGGCTTAGCCGAATCTTGTTGTGGGTTTTAGAAGGCGAAACCTTTTATCTTTTAGTCTCTTCAAGCAACGTGGTGGTAAGTAATTTCTATCCTAGCAATCGGTTTGGGTTTTCTTTCTTTTAAGTGTGCCAAATCAAGGATTAAGCCTTGGTTTAGGGATAGCCGAATATGCTTGTGCCATGATATGTGGTTCTTGTGAAGGTAGCCAACATTAAGGAGCATTAAAGGAGAAGCGTTCGGGATTTGTAGTGATCAAGGTAAGTCAAAGTGGTATTCGGCCAAAGGCCATTCTCATAGATTTATACTTAAAGCCGATTCTAACAAAGGATAAGTAGGGATATCGACAACTTCAAAAAAGCAAGGATTTGAGGATTTAGGCGAGCTAGGTAAATGGTTGGTAACATTCGCCATAGGCCATTTATGAGTTTAAGTGATGACTGATTCTTGACTTTGGTTCTTAGGCGCAAATCAACAGGAATAAAGAGAGTTTCGAGATTGAGTAGACTGTGCCAAAAAGGAACTTGAGATCTAGAGGATTAGATCGGGACTTGCGGGATTTCAGTAAACTCGCTAAGTACATCAGGTGTGTAACCCACACTGAATCTTAATAGATTTACGGATTTAATTTAATATATGTGTTAATAAGAATGTGAAAATTATGGCTTAAGGTACCATTCAATGGTACGGCATATTCTGGTACGTTATTCTCTAAAAACTATATTAACAATGGTACGAATACCTATTATGACATCTATGTGAATATTGGTAAGAATGTGAAATAAAGAATGTGACATAATCTTTGCATGATTTGTATGACATGGGGCACATGGGTGATTATGAAAGGGGAAGTGATTTGGTGGTTTTATACCACAATAGATGAATGGGGTGACTTATGTCACGAAATCTGAATGTGGTGACTTATGTCACAAAAAATTATCTGGTGGCTATGCCACGAAATTATAAGGGCGATGTGCAAGTTATGCTGCAATGACGCCTTCGATGATGTGTAGCAAATGGAGGGTCGACTTAGTAGTCCCCATGGTGTAATGGTTGGTACAGGTGATGTGTAGCGGATGGTAATCTAGGATTGGGTTCGGGAATGCATGATTATTTATATTTGCTATTTGTACATGTTTGAACTGATATGCCTAAATTTGTTGGGACTTAGTGTTGGTTGTTACACATTGAGTCTGTTTGACTCACCCCGTTGTGGGATATTTTTCGTAACACTCAGTAGATGGACCGGGTCAGTGGAGACTATGAGGTGGCCATGCAAAATATTTCAGGATTTCAAACAATGGATTTGTGTTTTCTTATTATGTTATTTCTTTTTGGGATTTATTTGGTATCTTCAGTTGTATAAGGCCACTTAGTTTTAACCTGTTATGCATGTTTTAATTTCTATTATGATACGATCATTTTAAAAATCAAATTTGATAAGTTTTCCTAAAATAAATTCTTAGGTGATTTGGAACTTAACCACAAACGATTTTTTTAATAAAATAGTAAACTCTAAAGAACTCGACAATGTTTTTTTTTAGTTTTGAAAATAAAGTTTTATTAAAATCTAGACTTCAAAAATAAACTCGTTTACAACTCGAACACAACACAAATCAAACCTTCTCCAAAACCAACCAAAGTTTTCCAAGAAACAAACAAGTTTTGAATCGTTTTACTCAAGGAACATACCAGATCCGGTCAAGGCTCATGGGCTGGGTTTGGGATGTTTAGCTTGGTATCAGAGCCCGGTTCAAAACTCGACCTTGAGAGATTTTTGGGCCCAAAACATTTTCTTTCTTTAAAATAGACTTTATAAGAATTTGAGCAGGTTTCTGGCATGGCACTTGAGTCTCCGGCCCGAAGTCCACCAGGTAGGTACTCCTAACTCTTTTGTGATTTGTATGTGGGAAACTATAGGGACGTAGATTAGTAGACTAGGAATTAAACCCTAGGATTAGCCTACTTCAACAGTAAGATATATAAAACTTAAAGTTAAACCAAACAAACCAGTGTCTGAGTCACCGTGTTAAAGGTGTGGCAACCGTTGTGTGCATGTCTAAGATTGGATTCAGGGGGAGCTTGGTATTTAAGCAGTCCTAGTGACTCACCTCCTCTCCGCTCGAATCCTACCTGGTGTGTAGTGACGGTTCACCCTAACCAAGAGGACTCAGCCACAGGCTAAACCCAATAATTAAAACCCGAAAGGGACCGTCACCTTGTTTTGTGAAATTTTAAAGTCAAACCGTGATTTTAAAATTCCAAAAGTACCCTCGTTTTTTTAAAAAAAGATGATGACCAAAATACCCTTGATTTGCAAATTGACCAAACCTGTACAAATGACCAAAATACCCTCAGTGTTGAAAGTTACCGAAGTGCCTTCAATTTAAAATTTCCAAAAATACCCTTATTTTGGAAAAGTCACCAGGAACCATATTTTATGAAAAATTATCGAAATGCCCCTAATTTGAAAAATTATGAAAATACCCTCAGCTTATAAAATTACCATTTTACCCTTGAAATTTTCATACCAAGTATTTCAATTGTGTGAAGATGCCAAAAAAAACTCTATTTTGCAACGTTTTCAAATACCCTAAATTGGTAAATTATTGAAATACCCTTATAGGATAAAATTACAGAAATACCCATGGGTAGTGGAAAACAACAAACAATGACAACTACAACATTTTTCCGTAATGAACATAAGTTCATGAATGTGATTGAATGAATGAATTGAGGCTGTATGTGTATGAATTGAAAGAACTACTCCTTAGAACTATTGAACATAAGATCATTACGCGATAAATCAGTGGAACAAAAACTAATTTATAAAATTCTTTAATTAGATAAACGCGATTCAGAAGTATGAACTCTATGGGACGTGGTCGTAATGTGCGTGGCCGTGGTAGAGGTCGAATGACCGTGTCGGAGCCCGTTAAGTCGGGACAAGGGTCCGAAAATGAAATGCTACCACCACCAGCCGCTGATGTGGAATATCGAGGATCGATAGGGAAGATCGATATCACGAGCAATCTGCGAGTTTTGGAAAGGGTGGCTGGAGCAGGAGGAGGCATGGGAGCTCGAAAGTTGGTACCTGAGTGACTTCGAGCTAATGGAGCTGAGTTTTTCCGTGAATTATCGATGTGGCACCCAACACGGTGAGTATTGGTGGAAGTGACGCAATATTATGGACGATTTGGACTGACCGAGAGGAGAAACCGAAAGGGTAGTGTCGCTACTCGTGATGAGTCATATCAATGGTGGCTCACGATTCGGGATGGTCTTTGCCACGATGATCTTACATGGGAATACTTTAAGGCGGCATATCAGAAGAAGTACATTGGAACTAGTTATGTGGATGCACAGAGGAAGGCATTTTTGAGGCTAGTTTAGGGGAATAAGATCGTAGCAGAATACGAGGAAGAATTTCTGAGGTTGAGCCGATATGCTCGAGGTATTGTGTTGACGAAGTATGAACAGTGTGACCAATTTGAGGACGGACTAAGGGATAACCCGAGGTTGTTGATAGCTCCGCAGTAGGAGCGAGAATTTGCTATATTGGTGGAGAAGGCTAAGGTAGCCAAGGGATTAAGGATTCGGTGAGATAGAATACGGACCGAAATAGGCAAAAAAGAGGTTTTAGATTGTCAGGGTCATCAAGGAATGTGCAAAAGAGGCCTAGAAGTGATGGGCCATGAGGTCAGCAGGCTGCTACAGGAGGACAGTACCGTACTTGCGGCCAATATGAGAAGATGCATCTAGGAGAGTGTTGGAAAAAGATGGGAGGATGTTTCAATTGTAGGTCCAATGACCACATGATTAAAGAATGTCCTATAAGAGCGAAAGGGCCAACCAAGAAGTCGGGGTCCTAATCGGGCTAAAGAGGAGGGGCTGCCACCACCGCGAGGTCGTGGTTCTACCGGCGAGAGTAATGGTTCTAGTAGAGGACGGGAACACCGGTTGGTAACATCGAAATGGTATATCAGTATCGAGGAAAGATGGTGGCCTTGCGCGTCATAACCAGGTATGTTCCTTATAGTGACAAACCTTACTTTGCTCTAATTGATATTGGTTCTACCCACTCTTATGTTGTATGTAGAGTAGTTGAAACACTAGGCATAGCCTTTGAACTATCTAATAGGGAGATGACTGTAGTAAGCCCATTAGGTCAAACTGTAGTGGTGAATAAGATATTTCGAAAAGTACCTCTAGAAATTCAGGGAGTGGTATTTTTCACCGACTTAATGGAACTACCCTTCGGAGAATTCGATCTCATCCTTGGTATGGGCTGGCTAGTGAAGCATCGGGCTGTATTGGATTGTACAGCTAAACAAATGGAGTTAAGGACCCCAAAGGATGAGGTGATAGTTATGATAGGGGAAAGAAGAAACTACTTGTCTAACGTAGTTTCAGCCTTAAAAGCTGATAAGATGGTTCGGATGGGGTGTAAGGCATTTCTGGCTTTCGTTAGTGCTTTGGATGCGAAAGAAGGGGGAGTTAGTGGAGTTAGAACCGTAAGGGAGTTTGTGGATGTCTTTCGAGGAGTTACAGAATACCCCGAATAGGGAAGTGGAGTTCAGAATTGATTTACTACCAGGAACAGCTCATGTGTCAATTGCCCCATACAGAATGGCACCAAAGGAGTTGGTTGAGCTCAAGGATCAGATCCAAGAGTTGCTAGACCGTGGGTTTATCCGACCCAGTGTGTCTCCATGGGGAGCACCGGTCTTATTTGTGAAGAAGAAGGACGAAACTATGCGCCTATGGATAGATTATCGTCTGTTGAATAAGCTGACCATCAAGAACAAGTACCCTTTGCCAAGGATAGATGACTTGTTCGACCAGTTTAAGTGGGTAACTGTATTCTCGAAGATAGATTTACAGTCTGGATATATCAGCTTAAGGTGAAGGAGGCAGATATCCATAAGATAGCTTTTCGAACAAGATATAGGCATTTTGAGTTTGTTGTAATGCCGTTTGGTTTGACAAATGCCCCAGCCGCGTTCATGGATATGATGAATCGGGTTTTTCAACCTTACTTGGATAGGTTCATTATTGTGTTCATCGACGATATCCTAATGTATTCTAAGTTCGAGGGGGAACATAATGAGTATCTCCGGATAGTGTTGCAGGTGTTAAGGGAGAAGAAGCTCTATGCCAAATTCAGCAAGTGTGAATTTTGGCTGAAGGAAGTTGCATTCTTAGGGCATGTGGTGTCTGCAGAAGGAATAAGGGTGGATCCTAAGAAGATTGAGGCAGTGCTAGATTGGAAACCACCTAAGTCTGTGGCTGAGATTCTTAGTTTCTTAGGATTGGCAAGCTACTGTAGAAGGTTTGTAGAAGGGTTCTCATCAATAGCCGCACCTTTGATGAAGTTGTTAAGAAAAGAAGTACCTTTCGTATGGACTGATAAGCAATAGGAGAGCTTTGAGAAGCTTAAGCGGGTCTTGACTGAAGCTCTAGTTTTGATTCAGCCTGAGGCAGGGAAGGATTTTGTGGTGTATTGTGATGCATCCCATACAGGATTGGGAGGTGTCCTTATGCAAGACGGGAAAGTAGTTTCTTATGCATCTCGACAATTAAGGCCACATGAGGTAAACTACCCGACGCTTACGACTTGGAATTAGCGCATAGTCTTCGCTCTTAAGGTGTGGAGGCACTACTTATATGGAGAAAAGTCAGTGATCTACACGGACCACAAGAGCCTGAAGTATCTGCTGACTCAGAAAGAGCTGATGTAACATCCTGAATAGGGCCTATGCATTTCCAGTTTAATTGTATGAAATGACAAGTTTCAAGTACTATGAATAAATTTGTGAAACTTTTGGAAACCTAGAAATGCATGGAAATGGAAATGAAAATGAAAATGGAAATGGAAATGAAAATGGAAATGGAAATGGAAATGGAAATGGAAATGGAAATGGAAATGGACATTTTGGAAACTTAGACATTTTGGAAACTTAGACATTTTGGAAACTTAGACATTTGGAAACCTAAACATTTTGGAAACCTAAACATTTTGGAAACCTAAACATTTTGGAAACACTGAACATTTTAGGAAACTTGGATATGTAAGAAAAATGGCAAATTCTGAGCCGTGTGAAAATTTTAGGAAACTTAAAATTGACCGGAATGCAATTTTAGAGTCAAAGGGGACTTAGGGACAAGTGAAGTAGTCCCCACGGTGTGCAGTGGTTGAATGCAATGGAGAGTAGCGGATGGCTTATAGGTTTGGGTTGGGTTGCATCATGAATTCTATTATTATATGGACTTGATGATTTAAGCGTGAATGCTGAATTATTGATTGATAGTATTGTGTGCACATTGAGTCATTGACTCACCCCATTGTGGGAATTATTTTTTTCAAAGCGATGAGCGTTGTGGACCTAGGTAGGTAGACCATGAGGAGGCCATGCATCACTTGAAGAATTTATTCGAAATTTGGACATTATTTGATTTTAGTACCTTTTTAATTTTATTTTGGGTTTATTTGATGTAATAAGGCCATAAGGCCCGATGGATTATTCTTTGTTTTACTTCTTTTAATATTTTGCTAAGATCTATTTTGGACACATTACCTCAAATTGGATTTACAAGATTAAATAAATGGGTTTACAACCTGCCCAACTCAAAACAATAGTTTTTCTAAAATTTACAAATTTTCTCTAAATAACGAAAATGTTTGAAACCTTTACTTTAGGAACATACGGATCAGGTCCATTCTCGTGGGCGGGTGTAGAATGTTCGATTTGATATCGAGCCCGATTTTAAACTCTCGGCCTGAGCTCAGCCCAAAACGTTTTCAAAGTGAGCCAAATGATTTTCTTTGAACATAAGCGGGCTTTTGGCATGGCCCTAAGTCTCAGACCATGATCCACCGTAAGTACCCTAACTATATGTGTGATTTTGTGATTTATATAAGGGTAGAAAATGGCATGGAATGTAGAATAGATGATAGGAACTTGAACCCAGGATTAGACTACTCAAACACGGATACATAAGACTTAATGTACTAAACCAACCTATGGCTAAGTCCTTGAGCTAGTGGTGTGGTAACCCTTATACGCATGTCTAGGATTGGATCCGAAGAGCTTGGTATTTAAGCAGTCCTAGTGACTCACCTCCTCTTGAGAATCCTACAGTGCGTAGCCGGTTCACCATAACTCGAGGGTTCGATGGTGTGGTAACCTCTGTCGCATGTCTAGGAATGGTTTGGTGGGAGCTTGGTATTTAAGCGATCCGTGACTCACCTCCTCTCCACGAATCACTGCACAGTGCGTAGCTTTAGTTCACCCCGACCAAGAGGGCTCGGTCATAGGCTAAACATAATGACTAAAACACGAAAGGAATTAGCAGTTTTAAAAAAAAAAAAGAAAGAGGGAACAAAACAACAAACCCTAATTTTTCCAAACTTTTAAAACTTTTCTTTTAAATAAGAAAGCTATTTTACAACCTTTTACGAAAAAAATCTTGATTTACTGAAAATTACAAAAAATGCCCTTAGCAGTAAAATTACCAAAATGCCCCTAGTTAGTAAAATGATCAACTACTCAACAACTTTATCAAAAATTTCATGATTTCATAAACAATCAAAAACCCTAATTTGTAAAATGTCAAAATACCATGATTTTGGAAAAAAATTACAAAATTGCCCCTAACTTACCAAATTACCAGAATGACCCTAATTTCCAAAATTTTTGCAACAACCCCATTTTTGAAGGAACACTTTTCGAAAAAAAAAAACCCTCAAAGTTTTACAACTTTTGAAATACCCCAAATTTATTAAATTTTTCAAATTTACCCTGATTTGTAAAAAAAAAATTACCAAAATACCCCTGAGGTCAAAAAATTACCGAAATACCCCCGGTTTTAAAATTTTTTTTTCAGGTTACCCCTAGACTTTGGAAGTTTTCAAAATAATTCTTGACAAAAACATCAAGGAACCTTATTTTGAAAAAAATTACGAAAATGCCCCTATAGGACAAAATTACGAAAATACCCCCGGGTAGTGGAAAATACCAACAAACAACAAAAACTACAACGTTTCTCTGAATGAACGGAAGTTCATATTTGTTTGATGGATGAATGGATGAATGGAAAAGACTGTGTGTTGTATGATCACGAAAGAACCACTCTAAAATCCTTCTCATAAAACTCCTTGTTGATAAATAAGTGGAACAATGACTAATACATAAAATTCCTTAATCGGATCTCGCGCTAGAAAATGAGCTCTAGAGGACATGGCCGTCAGCGTGGTCGAGGAAGAGGAAGGATGACCGATGTCGAACCGTTAGGTCGGGACAAGGGTCAAACAATGAGATGCCACCGCCACCACCATTTATCAGCGTTGGAGCGTGAGGCTCGAGACCGGGAAGAGGCCGTGGTCGCAGTCGTTTCTGCGAGTTTTGGAATTGGTGGCGGTGCACGGAGGAAATGGAGGAAATCGAAAGTCGGTACTGAACGACTCGAGCTAATGGAGCGAAATGTTTGAGGAGTATCAATGTGGCACCTAGTGCAATTTGAGTCTTGGTTAGAAACAACAACGCATCATGGATGAGCTTGATCGACTCGGAGGAAAAGCTGAAGGGATGGTAGCATTGGAAAGGGTTACAAGAGGCCTAGGGTTGATGGGCCACGAATCAACAAGGTATGAATGCAGGTGACGATTCGTCCTTGTGAATATTGTGGAATGATAAGCAATAGGAGAGCTTTGAGAAGCTTAAGAGGGTCTTGATCGAAGCTCCAGCTTTGATTCACTGGAGGCGGAAGGATTTTGTGGTGTCTTGTGATGCATCCCATACAGATTGGGAGGTGTCCTTATGCAAGGCGAGAAAGTAATTGCTTATGCGTCTCGACAATTAAGGCCACATGAGGTAAACTACCCGACGACGACTTGGAATTAGCGAGAGTCTTCGCTCTTAAGGTGTGAAGGCACTACTTATATAGAGAAAAGTCGGTGATCTTACGGACCACAAGAGTCAAGTATCTGCCGACTCGAAAGAGTGAACACGAGACAATGTCAAGCCGGGTAGAATTAATGAAGGACTACGATTGCTCTATAGAGTATCACCCGGGCAAGGCAAATGTTGTGGTAGATGCCCTAAGTTGAAAGGTAGTGTTGGAGCTGAGGGCAATGTTCGCACATTTGATCCTCTATGATGATGGAAGTTTATTAGCAGAATTGCAAGTGAAGTCATCATGGCAGAATGAGGTGAAAGATGGACAGTTGGCTGATGACGATTTAAGTGCTAAACTACGCAAGTACAGAGTGGGGAGTTGAAAGACTATGGTATTAATGGCGATGGAGTATTGTGTTTCAAGGGAAAGGTTTGTATGCCTAAGGATAAGGAGCTAAGGCAGAAAATTCTTCAGGAATCGCATAGTAGCCCTTATGCTATGCATCCTGGAGGTAGTAAGTTGTACAAAGATTTAAGGGAACAGGTTCTGGTGGCTTGGTCTTAAGCGAGAAGTTACGTAATTTGTAGGAAGTGCCTAACGTGTCGACAAGTCAAGGTTTGAACACCAAATACCGTCGAGGTTGCTTGATGATTAAGATACCACAGTGGAAGTGGGAGAGAATTACCATGGACTTCATTAGTGGGTTTCCCCTTACGCCTACTAAGAAGGACTCCGTATGGGTGATAATGGATCGGCTGACAAAGTCCGCACATTTCATTCCAGTGCGGGTTGACTATTTTCTCCAGAGGTTAGGAAAGTTGTATGTGGCGGAGATTGTGAGGTTACACGGAGTGCTGATGTCGATTATCTCGAATAGGGATCTGAGGTTTAAGTCTCGATTTTGGAAGGCACTACATCAAGCTTTGGGCACCAGATTAGACTTTAGTATGGCATATCATTCGCAATCGGATGGCCAATCTGAACGAGTGATCCAAATGTTAGAGGATATGTTGAGGGGTTGTGTGATAGACTTTAGAAGAAGTTGGGAAGAATATTTACCTTTAGCAGAATTTGCGTACAACAACAGCTATCAGGCAAGTATTCAGATGGCACCGTACGAAGCACTATATGGACGAAAGCACTCCTACATGTTGGACAGAATTGGGAGAATGTCAGATTTTGGGTCCGAAAATTGTGACAGAATCCGAGGAGAAGGTTAAGATAATTTGGGCACCGTTGAAGGAGGCATCTGATAGGCAGAAGTCGTATGCCGATCTCAAACAGAAGGACATAGAAATTGCTGTGGGAGATCAAGTGTTTCTCAAAGTTTCACCTTGGAAGAAGGTAATGAGATTCGGTCACAAAGGGAAGTTAAGTCCCAGATTTATAGGACCCTATCGGGTATTGAAGCGAATTGGACCGGCGGCATACCAGTTGGAGTTGCCTTCAGAGTTGAAGTAGATGCACGATGTATTCTATGTTTCTATGCTACGTCAATACCGATCGGATCCATCTCATGTAGTTTCGATTGAGGAGGTGGAGCTGAGACTAGATCTATCTTATGAAGAAGAGCCGATTCAAATTCTAGAACATGATGTGAAGATGCTTCGGAGGAAGTCGGTCCCTCTGGTCAAGGTGTTGTGGCGTAACCATGGATCTAAAGAAGCTTCTTGGAAGCCGGAAGAAGCAATGCGATAGCAATACCCCCACCTATTCTAGCCAGGTAATTTCGAGGTCAAAATTATTTTAAGGGGGTAGAACTGTAATATCCGGGAATTAGGGCTTGTGCATTATTGCTTGATTGTATGTAATAGCATGCCTATGTGTGTTTGAATGTGTTATATGAACTTTTGAGAACTTCAAAGTATAGGTAAATGCCTTAGAAAATATTGGATTCTAAGTATTAAAGGGGGAGCTAAGCTTGTTAGGTCTTAAGAGAAATTGTGAGGGAATTTAGACACAAGTAAAGCCTTGGTAAAGTGGCAAGGGCGCCACCTAGGGTGCTGTGGAGTTTGCGACAAAGGTAGCTTCAAGAGGGAGGAGGTTCCAGCGGCATAGGTCACAAATGGGATATTATTT
The DNA here is from genome assembly GCA_025506655.1 of Gossypium rotundifolium. Classification (NCBI taxonomy): domain Eukaryota; kingdom Viridiplantae; phylum Streptophyta; class Magnoliopsida; order Malvales; family Malvaceae; genus Gossypium; species Gossypium rotundifolium. Next base: position 47,243,960 of record CP106722.1, read on the forward strand.
TTGTGTCAAGGGGAGGAGGAGTGTTGGACAATTTTAGGGCTTTGAAAAGGTAAGGATAAGCTTTGTTTTTCTTTTTAAAATTTGACTAAGATAAGGGATAAATGATGGATTATTTTTTTTAATTTTAAATGAAGTGATAAAGGAGGAAAATGTGGGATATGATTAAAGAAGATGTAGTGGCCGGCCAAGGGGTTCTTTAGGGAGTGAATTTGGTCATGTTAATGGGGATAAGTGCCGAATTTTAGCTAGGGAGTGTGTTCATCTTTTTGCCGAAGTTCTCCTAACTTCTCTCCCTATTCTTTTCTTTTCTTCAAACCTCAATTCTACTTAGTTTCTTATATGGCCGAACATCCCTTTGTCATTTGGGACCTTAGTCGAAATTGGTAGCTTTCTTTTTCTCCTTTCTTTGCTTGTGATTCTCAAAGCCGAAGCACTCCTTATGCAAGATGAACCTTATAAGCCCCTTATTTTCTTTTCTTCTTCATCATCATTTTGAGCCATAACCGAATGTATAATTACCATTTGAAAGGTTTAGCCGGATCTTGTTGTGGGTTTTAGAAGCTGGAACCTTTTCTCTTTTAGTCTCTTCAAGCAACGTGGTGGTAAGTAATTTCTATCCTAGCAATCAGTTTGGGTTCTCTTTCTTTTAAGTGTCTTTGAATCAAGTATTAAGCCTTGGTTTAGGGATAGCCGATATGCTTGTGCCATGATATGTGTTTCTTGTGAAGGTAGCCAACATTAATGAGCATTAAAGGAAGCTTTGGGATTTGTAGTGATCAAGGTAAGTCAAAGTGGTATTCACCAAAGGCCATTCTCATAGATTTATGCTTAAAGTCGATTCTAACAGTGGTTAAGTAGGGATATCGACAACTTCAGGTGCAAGCAAGGATTTCGGGATTTAGACGAGCTAGGTAAATGGTTAGTAACATTTGGCCATAGGCCATTTTATGAGTTTAAGTGATGACCGATTCTTGACTTTGGTTCTTAGGAGCAAATCAACAGGAATAAGGAGAGTTTCGGGATTGAGTAGACTGTGCCAAAAAGGAACTTGAGATCTAGAGGATTAGATCGGGACTTTCAGGATTTTAGTGAACTCGCTAAGTAAATCAGGTGTGTAACCCACGCTGAATCTTAATAGATTTACGGATTTAATTTAATATATGTGTTAATAAGAATGTGAAAGATATGGCTTAAGGTACCATTCAATGGTACGGCATATTCAGTACGTTATTCTCTAAAAACTATGTTAACAATGGTACGAATACATTATGACATATATGTGAATATTGGTAAGAATGTGAAATAAAGAATGTGACATAATCTTTGCATGATTTGTATGACATGGGGCACATGGGTGATTATGAAAGGGGAAGTGATTTGGTGGTTTTATACCACAATATCTGAATGTGGTGACTTATGACATGAAATCTGAATGTGGTGACTTATGTCACAAAATATTATCTGGTGGCTATGCCACGAAATTATAAGGGTGATGTGCAAGTCGTCTGCAGTGACTACCTTCGATGATGTGCAGCGGATGGAGGGTCGACTTAGTAGTCCCTACGGTGTGATGGTTGGTACGGGTGATGTGTAGCGGATGGTAATCTAGGTTTGGGTTCGGGAATGCATCATTATTTATATTTGCTATCTGTACATGTTTGAACTGATATGCCTAAATTTGTTGGGACTTATTGTTGACTGTTACACACTGAGTCTGTTTGACTCACCCCGTTGTGGGATATTTTTTAGGTAACACTCAGTAGATGGACCGGGTCAGCGGAGACTATGATGATGGCCATGCGAAATGTTTCGAGATTTCAAACAATGGGTTTGTGTTTTCTTATTATGTTATTTCTTTTTGGGATTTATTTGGTATCTTCAGTTGTAGAAGGCCACTTAGTTTTAAACTGTTATGCATGTTTTAATTTCTGTTATGATACGATCATTTTAAAAATCAAATTTGATAAGTTTTCCTAAAATAAATTCTTTGGTGATTTGGAACATAACCACAAATGATTTTTTTTTAATAAAATAGTAAGCTCTAAAGAACTCGGCAATGTTTTTTTTTTAGTTTTGAAAATAAAGTTTTATTAAAATCTAGACTTCAAAAATAAACTCGTTTACAACTCGAACACAACACAAATCAAACCTTCTCCAAAACCAACCAAAGTTTTCGAAAGAAACAAACAAGTTTTGAACCGTTTTGCTCAAGGAACATACCAGATCCGGTCAAGGCTCGTGGACCGGGTTTGGGGTGTTTCATTATATCTTTGCGATGGGGACTTATACACTGAGTCTCGATGACTCACCCCTTCCTTTCTATTTTGCAGATGATTCTTAGATCACGGATGGGAAGCCGAGATGGACTCAAGGTGGCCATGCACGTTATTTCGATTTTTGTTTTAAATTATTATTTTTGGTTTAGATTTTCATTTAATTTGGTTTTAGTTGTAATAAGGCCATCTAAATTTTTTCGGATTATTTACTTCATCGACAACTTTTGAATTTGCGTTCAGCATTAAAGCACGTCTAAAATGGAAAAGAGTCAATACAATGAATGTTTTCACAAATGTTAATGGATTCTCGGGATTTTCTAAAACTTTACCATCGGGTAAAAAAACGAACTTATAATATCAGTAAGTTAACTTGATTCTCTTTAAAAAAATTTGAAATGGTTTAAGCTTTTGATCCAAACCAATTTTGGTTTCCAATCAAACAAGACGTTTTTTTCAACTTATGGCAACAACCGATTTTATCAAAACAAGCTTTCTCTGTGACATGCCGGATTCGGTCGTTGTGTGTTGGACAGGTTTGGGGTGTTACATGGATAATGTCTATGTTTGAGTTAGAAACTTTTGTTTATGTATCCATATTAAAGCCATGCGAATATGGCTTACTTTCAATATCTTGAGTTTTCAATGTTTCATGTTTTACTTATAGTCTGTGTGGTTTTTAATGAATTATAAGTATAGTAACTTGTTTGTTCGTACATGCATTAGTATATTTATAAATGAGATGAATTTATAATTGATGTTATAATGGATACGTTGATTTAGTTGTATTGGTTTAGTATGCATAGGCTTTATGCTTGATTGGGTGATAATTTATGTTTGTATTAAAATTTAATATAAGGTGTATTTGTATATTCGGTTAAGGGTTGGACTTATAATAATATGAATATATTATATATTGGATGTTTTCATTAATGAAAGAATGTATATTCTATGATTGTTTTAGTTTGTTAATAAGAGAATTGATTTGTGCATGAATATTTGTATAAGGAACCAAAGGTGCATTTGTTCTTTTAATAGATATAGATCAAGCATATATATATGTAAATATATTTATATATTTGATGTGATCATTTGAGGCTCGGTTACTTTGATCCTGTTTGTAGTAGTAAATATACTTATATGTTAGGCATGATTAGACAGATTACCAATATCTCGTAAATATGAATGATGAGTTTGTTACATTATTTGGCCGAATTCATGGGGTACACATTTAGCATGTGATTAAACGATGGTATGTGAGATATTAAATTTGATTAAGTCATTATGTATACAATTGAAATGTGTTTAGTCTACGCTTGACTGTTTGATGAAATAATTTGACAAAGGATCTTTAGTAATGCGATGTGAAGTGATTGAGTGGACTTGCTCATGTATTTGGCTATGTTAGAAATTAAGTCTAAAACGTTGTAATGTTATAATTATAGTAAGGATCACATTATGTATGCTTGAATTCAATTGAATGTATATTTGGAATTGAGTTTAGTTCTATAATATCTCATAACCCTAATCTGGTGACGAATCCGGGTTAGGGGTGTTACATTTGATTGGTATCAAAGCTTACGGTTTAGTTGATTCTAAGACTATCGTAGCGCGTGTGAGTCTAGCAATACATGCCTTTGTTGTATATTGGATAGTGTGGTGACTTCTGACATTTCAAACTGTGTTTTATTTAGTAAATGGATTTTGATCCTCACAGAGCCATAACAGATGATGTAGAGAGTGTAGCACCTGATCGCGCATGCGGATCAGTGCCGGTAGACCCTCGACCAGTTTTGGGTAGCCATGAGGGAGAGGCTAAACAAACCTTCTACCAGATGATAAATGAATGGTTTACCCAGTTTATTCATACTAACCCGGATTTACAACAACCTCCACCCCCGAACAATCCAACTCCGGTGCGTTCTACACCTCCGATGGTAGATCCGATAAGATCTAGTAGGCCTCCCGTTGATAAAATTAGGAAATATGGGGTTGAAGAATTCAAAGCTAATGATGATGATGATGCAGAGGGAGCTGAGATGTGGCTTGATAACACTATTCGGGTACTTGGTGAACTATCCTGTACTCATGATGAATGTCTAAAGTGTGCTATATCGCTACTTCGGGACACTGCATATCACTGGTGGAATACACTAGTATCAGTAGTTCTGAAAGAAAAAGTGAATTGGGATTTCATCCAGAGCGAGTTGTGTAAGAAATATATAAGCCAAAGATACATCGATCAGAAACAAAAAGAATTTTTAGAACTAAAACAGAGTCGTATGACTGTGACGGAATATAAGCAGAAGTTTGTCAAATTGAGCCGATATCCCAGAGAGTGTGTAGCAACTGAATCCATTACGTGCAAAAGATTTGAAGAAGGTCTGAATGAAGACATAAAGTTGCTTGTAGGCATTCTTGAGATCAAAGAGTTCCTAGTACTGGTCGAGCGAGCTTGTAAAGCTAAAGAGCTCGAAAAGGGAAAAGAAAGGCTAAAATAGAAGCTAGAGACACTCGTAAAAGATCATCAAGTAAGACTTTCCATTCAGCACCTAAGAAGTTCAAAGATGACTTCGGCTGACATAAAGCTACTTCAGACCTATCTAGACGAGATCGACCTCCAGTGAGTTATCGAGCCATTTCAATGGCCAGTGTTGGTAATGTTGAGTAGAATTGAGTTGAATCCAAGCATTGTGGTAAATGGCATTTCGGGAGTTGTAGATTCCGTGATCGGTCCTGCTTTAAATGTGGATCGTCGGACCATTTTATTCGAGAGTGCCCGATGCTAGCCGAGCAAAATACGACTCTGAACACTAAACCTAGCAACGTGTCAGCACGAGGTAGACCACCCAGACATGTAGGGAGTGTAGGTGGAATTCAGAGAGGAACGAGGGGCACTGTAGTTCGATCAGAGGCTCGAGCACCAACTAGAGCTTATGCTATACGTGCCAGAGAGGATGCTTCTTCCCTAGATGTCATTATCGGTATTTTCACACTCTATGATACTACTGTAATTTCATTGATTGATCATGGTTTGACTCATTCATATGTGTGTGAAACTATGGTGGCCAGTACGACTCTGCCTGTTGAGTCTACTGAGTTTGTGATTCGTGTATCCAACCCCTTGGGTCGATGTGTACTTATTGATAAAGTGTGTAAAGGTTGTCCGTTGATGATTCGGGACTCCTACTTTCCAGCTAAATTATTGTTGTTACCTTTCGACGAGTTCGATATAATTTTGGGAATGGATTGGCTAACTTAGCATGATGCCATGGTGAATTGCAAAAGAAAGATTATTGATTTGAGATGTCAGAACGGTGAAATCATTCGGGTTGAATCTAATGATCCGAGTGGATTACCTATAGTAATATCCTCAATGTTGGCCCGAAAGTATGTGAGAAAGGGATGTGAAGCTTATTTGGCTTATGTGTTGGATAGTAAAGTGTCTGAAAAGCAGATCAAATCTATACCAATTGTTTGTGAATACTCAGATATGTTCCCCGAAGAATTATTGGGTTTACCACCAGTAAGAGAGATTGAGTTCGACATTGAATTAGTACCGGAACGACTCCAATTTCAATAGCTCTGTATCGGATGGCACCTACTGAGTTGAAAGAGTTGAAAACACAGTTGCAAGAGTTGACAGATAGGGGCTTTGCACGACCGAGTTTCTCTCCTTGGGGTGCGCCAGTTCTGTTTGTGAAAAAGAAAGAAGGGACTATGCGAATGTGTATTGATTATCGGCAGTTAAATAAAGTGACAATAAAAAATAAATACCCTTGCCTTGAATTGATGACTTATTTGATCAGTTGAAAAGGGCTTCAGTGTTTTCGAAGATAAATCTGAGATCAGGTTATTATCAGTTGCGAGTCAGAGATTTTGATGTGCCAAAGACTGCATTCTAAACGAGTTATGGACATTTTGAGTTTCTGGTTATGCCTTTTGGACTTACTAATGCACCTGCTATTTTCATGGATTTGATGAATCGGGTTTTCAGACAGTATTTAGATCGGTTTGTAGTAGTGTTCATTGATGATATCATGATCTACTCCAAAGATGAAACCGAACATGCCGAGCATTTAAGATTGGTGCTACAAACTTTGCAAGATCAACAGTTGTATGCAAAGTTTAGTAAGTGTGAATTCTGGATGAAGGAAGTCAACTTTTTGGGACTTGTCGTTTCAGCGTCAGGCATTGGGTTGATCCAAACAAAATATCAACTATACTTGATTGGAAACCACCATAGAATGTTTCCAAAATTTGAAGCTTTTTGGGACTTGTGGGATACTACAGACGATTCGTCAAAGGTTTTTCCATGATAGCTACACCTTTGGCAAAGCTACTACAGAAAGATGTCAAGTTCAAGTGGTCGAAAAAGTGTCAGAAAAGTTTCGATCAGTTGAAAGCCCTTTTGACCGAAGGTTTAGTGTTAGCTCAGCCTGAATCGGATAAAGAATTTATTGTTTATAGTGATGCTTCTTTGAATGGTTTGGGTTGCGTTTTGATGCAGGAAGGCAAAGTCATAGCCTACAATTCGAGACAATTGAAGCCTTATGAAAGAAATTATCCGACTCATGATCTAGAATTAGTAGCCATCGTTTTCACATTGAACATTTTGGCGTCATTACTTATTTGGTGTGAAATGTCATGTTTATTCGGATCACAAAAGTCTGAAGTATTTGATGACTCAGAAAGATTTAAGCATGAGACAACGCAGATGGTTAGAGCTATTGAAAGTCTATGAATTAGTGATTGACTACCATCCGGGGAAAACTAACGTTGTTTCAGATGCCTTAAGTCGAAAATCATTGTTTGCTCTTCGTGCGTTGAATGCACGTATGGTTAAGACTGGCGATGGTTCAATCATAGCTGAGTTGAGGGCAAAACCGTTGTTTATTTAGCAAATTTGTGAGGCACAGAAAATTGACAAAGATATGATTGCTAAATGAGTTCAGTGTGAAAGTAATGCAGGGTCGGAGTTTCGAATTAATGAAAATGATTGTTTGAACTTCGAAGGCCGAATATGTGTTCCGAGGAATGTAGATTTGATTTAGATGATTTTGAACGAGGCTCATAATAGTCGATTGTCGATACATCCGGGTAGCACGAAAATGTATAATGATTTGAAGCAGTTCTATTGGTGGCCTGGCATGAAAAGGGATATATCTGAATTTGTTTCGAGGTGTTTAATATGTCAGCAAGTAAAAGTTGAGCATCAAGTGCCTTCTGGATTACTTCAATCGATCATGATGCCTGAATGGAAATGGGATAGAATTACTATGGACTTTGTATCCAGTTTGCCTACGACACCGAGCAAAAAAGATGCAGCCTGGGTTATTGTGGATAGACTGACTAAATCAGCTCACTTTGTGCCAATTCGTACAGACTATTCACTCGATAAACTTGTTAAATTGTATGTATCACAGGTTGTGAGGTTACATGGTGTGCCGACTTCCATTGTTTCAGATAGAGACCCGGGATTTACATCGCGATTTTGGAAGAAGTTGCAAGATGCTTTAGGTACTAAACTTCACTTTAGTACAGCCTTTCATCCATAGACAGACGATCAGTTTGAACAAACTATTCAGATACTGGAGGACATGTTGAGATGTTGCGTCCTTGAGTTTGAAGGAACGTGGAAAAGATACTTACCTTTGATTGAATTTTCCAATAATAATAGTTTTCAATCTAGTATGAAAATGGCACCATACGAAGATCTTTATGACCGCAAATGTCATACACCGTTGTATTGGACTGAGCTTAGTGAAAACAAGATACACGGAGTTGATTTGATTAAAGAGACTGAACAGAAAGTGGCTGTGATCAGAGATACTTTGAAAGCTTCCTTGAATTGACAAAAGTCCTATGCTGATTTAAAACGTAAAGATGTTGAGTTTCAAGTCGGAGACCGAGTGTTTTTGAAAGTTTCCCCGTGGAAGAAAGTACTTTGATTTGGTCGAAAAGGCAAACTAAGTCCGAGATTCATCGGACCGTATGAAATCATCAAACGTATCAGACGTGTTACTTATAGGTTGAAGTTGTCTTCTGAACTAGAAAAGATACACAATGTGTTTCATGTTTCGATGCTCTGTAAATACAGATCAGATACATCACATGTGATTTCTCCGTCTGAAATTGAAATCTGATCCGATATGACGTACGAGGAGGAACCGGTTTGTATTTTAGCTCGGGAAATGAAAGAGTTGAGAAACAAGAAAATACCATTCATGAAAGTGCTATGGAATCGTCATGGAGTTGAAGAGGCTACGTGGGAGCCTGAGGATTCAATGAGACAACAATATCTGACTTTGTTTAACGGTAAGATTTTCGGGGACGAAAATCCCTAAGGGGGAGAGTTGTAACAGTCCAAATTTGACCCTAATCGAAATGGTAGTTTTGGGACCACGAATCCGAGTCTGAAATATATTTAAATGATATATTCTGTACTTATTATATGTGATTTAATGTGTGTGAAAGTTTCGTAGAAAAATTTAACCGTTTGTGTGTTCAATTTAACAAAAAGGGCTAAATCGCATAAAGTGTAAAAGTTGCATTCTATAGTGGAAAGTGCTTAAATGAGGATGGCTTTTTAATATGAGGTATTAAATGAGTAAATAGCCCATTTTTAAGTTAGTGGGGTCATATGACAAGATTAACCTTAAGTTTTATATTATATAATTTTATATAATAAGGTTATAAAAGTAAATGATTAAATGTCATAATATATGTTAAATAAAACATAAAAGTATGGCCATTATCATCTTTTATTTTGCTTGGCCAAATATTGAGAAAGAAGAAAGGTTTGAATTATTTTGATTTTTGACATTTAGAAGCTTAAATTCAAGGTTAGTTTGATTTCTGTTTTTGTTAATATTTACGTTTTTGATATCGTTGCTTCGAACCGTAGCTGACCCATGTTAGAATTTTTAAAAATAAGCATGTTTGATGTTCGGCCATTGTTATATTCTTGTGATTTTTGATGTTTTATGATTTTATATTAAAGATATGTTAAAGATTAGTATGTTTTGTATTGGAAGTTTTGGTGAAATTGAGTATTTAGGGCTAATTTGTAAAAATAAATTTTTAGAGGGGCTTATTTACAAAATAAATGAAAGAAATGGACTTGTATAGTTCCTATGCATATTTGGCCCTTGAGTAGTATCGAGAAATTTTGTGTATTTTGTGTTTTATGCAAATAGGACTAAATTGTAAAAGTGTGAAACATTAGGGGCAAAATGGTAATTTATCTATTTATGTGCTTTGGGACTAAATTGAAATAAAATGTACTTGAATGAGTTTATTTTTGATATGTTTAGATCAATAACAAAGAAAAATCGATTTGGATTGGGGAAAGACGAAGGTTATCGAATAGCCGGTTTGCGTTATCCGTCGATAGTCGAGGTAAGTCCTTAAGCAAATATATATTAAAGAATTAATTATGAACATGCTAAATGATGATATTTGATAATTCTAAGTATAAATTTATGTGTTAGCTGAATGTAAAGGTGTTAAATTGGATTGAATGTTTGTTGTTAATGTGATATGAATAAGTATATTCGATATGATATGTGGAGGTAATATGAGGTATATGATTTGTTTGTGAAGTTAGCATTAAGAAATGTGTATTGAAGGATTAACTATATTGTTATTCGGGCTTAGAGCGTAGCAGGCCTTGTGCCGATGAGTTATTTCGGGCTTAGAGCCTAGCAGGCCTTGTGACGGTGAGTTATTTCGGGCTTCGAGCCTAGCAGGCCTTGTGTCGATGAAATATTTCGGGCTTATTGCCTAGCAGGCTAAATGCCGGTGTTTAAATCTCGGACCTTGAGTCTAGCAGGCCTAGTGTCGGTGTGTGCAATTCGGGTTAAAGCCTAGCAGGTGCTATACCGGTGAGTTTCAATTTTGAATTCCATTTATATAGTAATAAGGTCATGAAGCAAATCTAGTAAGCTTGAGCTTTGAAAATGAATTTGTTAATTTGGCAACAAGGTATGTATTTCATACATTTATGTTATATATATATATATATATATATTTGCTATGATAGTGAGGAAATGAAATGATGAAAGAAAAATGTGTTTTGCACTTGGTTGGTAAGTTTATATAATACAATATAATTTGCCATATGGTTATTGGAAATGCGAAAGTATGAGTATGGTTAAAAGGTTCTTGTAAGTATATTTATTCATCTAGTTATGTAATTATCTATGTATATTTGGCAATTGATGTATTTGGTAAAGAATTGAAAGTTACCAAGTTAAGTAAGATAATGATACCTTGTTATGGTAAGTTTATGAGTAAGACATGTATGTTTTATGTCATGAATTGATTTAAATCATGTTTAACTAGATGAATGACTTAAATCAATGCTTAAGACTTACTAAGCTAGAAAGCTTACTCTGCTTTTAAGTTACTTTTATAGATTTTGGTCAAGCTACGGGCTCGGAAATCGTCGACAAGTCAATCGCACTATCAACTTTTGGTACTCTTTTGGTTTGGTTTATTTTTGGATAAAGGCATGTATAGGATGGATAATGTCTATGTTTGAGTTAGAAACTTTTGTTTATGTATCCATATTAAAGCCATGCGAATATGGCTTACTTTCAATATCTTGAGTTTTCAATGTTTCATGTTTTAATTATAGTATGTGTGGTTTTTAATGAATTATAAGTATAGTAACTTGTTTGTTCATACATGCATTAGTATATTTATAAATGAGATGAATTTATAATTGATGTTATAATGGATACATTGATTTAGTTGTATTGGCTTAGTATGCATAGGCTTTATGCTTAATTGGGTGGTAATTTATGTTTGTATTAAAATTTAATATAAGGTGTATTTGTATATTCGGTTAAGGCTTGGACTTATAATAATATAAATACATTATATATTGGATGTTTTCATTAATGAAAGAATGTATATTCTATGATTGTTTTAGTTTGTTAATAAGAGAATTGATTTGAGCATGAATATTTGTATCTGGAACCAAAGGTGCATTTGTTCTTTTAATAGATATAGATCAAGCACATATATATATATTTGATGTGATCGTTTGAGGCTTGGTTACTTTGATCATGTTTGTAGTAGTAAATACACTTATATGTTAGGCATGATTAGACAGATTACCAATATCTCGTAAATATGAATGATGAGTTTGTTACATTATTTGGCTGAATTCATGGGGTACACATTTAGCATGTGACTAAACGAGGGTATGTGAGATATTAAATTTGATTAAGTCATTGTGTATATGTTTAAATTGTGTTTAGTCTATGCTTGACTATTTGATGAAATAATTTGATAAAGGATATTTAGTAATGCGATGTGAAGTGATTGAGTGGACATGCTCATGTATTTGGCTATGTTAGAAATTTAAGTCTAAAATGTTGTAATCTTATAATTATAGTAAGGATCGCATTGTGTATGCTTGAATTCAATTTAATGTATATTTGGAATTGAGTTTAGTTCAGTAATATCTCATAACCCTAATCCGGTGGCGGATACAGGTTAGGGGTGTTACATCCCACACGACCGTGCCTCACTGATTACCTAGAGCACGGCCTCAACTCCGTCACACACGGCCGTGCATCATTCATTTACCACACACGGACGTGCTTGGTGATTTACACGGCCGTGTCCAAAATGATAGAATCAAGGCACGACCCAACCCCAAATTACACAGGCGTGTGCCATGGGTGTGCCCCAATCGACAGACTCGAACCACGACCTGAACCCGATGCACATGGTTGTGCCTCAATCAACAAAATAGAGACACGACCTAGAAGACGACTTACAGGCGTGCCTGGCCGTGCCCCTACCGCAAAATGAGCAATTTCACTCGGAATTGGATGCTTGAAGCCAAAGAAACATACTCCTAAGTCTACTTAAACACCCTAATAGTAATTCTACTTGAAAGGGGTACTTAGGAGCTAAGTAAAGCATCTCAAAAGCCTATATAAACAACCCAATGCAGGAATTCAGGGGGGACGGTTTTTGGCAGAGGCTTTTGCCGAAGCTTTCATCTTTTAGGGAATCACTTGAAGATAGCCACTTGATCCGTCCCAAGAAGCCGGAACTCTATTCAAGACTGAGGATCTCTCCTTCAATTCCTTCAAGGGGTTTAGGGATTTCTTATGTTTTGTTTTATCTTTTCTCTTGAGATGTTTTCTTATTTAGTTATGAACTAAATCCCCTAGATACCTGAAGGGGATGAAACCTATGATGGATTTTGCAATTTGATTTCTAAATTATATGATAAGTACTTAGTTTGTTCTTAATTATGTTGCTTGATTTAATCTGATGTGCTTAGGTGGAGGAGGAATAGACCCTACCTAAGAGTAGATCTAGCATAATGGAGCGGAGTTGATCGGGCGCCTAGAGATAGGGTTATGAGGTTTTTCCGGATTAGGGTGAAACCTAATATGGGAATCCATTGATCGATTCATTGCTTCATTAGGGGGTTATTATAAAAGAACGAGAGTTCCACTAATTAACCTAAGGTTAGATGTTATTCACCTTGAGAGAGGGTTTAATATAGGTTAGGGAGTCTCACGGATCAAGCTAAGTAAATAAATCATATGGTTTGGGGAATAAATAATAAGAGAAGTCATAGGTGGATTCTTCTTGAGGGTATCGTCTTCATCAACTGAGTTTTCCTAAAGACTTTCTCCAATTTCTTTTGTCTTTGCATTTAGTTTAAGTATTTCATTAGTTTTAATAAATCAATCACTCCATATTTCAGGCTAAATAATAGAAAGAAAGTGAGTAGTAGTACTTTTAGGTTCCCTTGGGTTCGATAAGATATTCTTGACAAACTATACTACTGTTCGATAGGTGCACTTGCCTCTATTGTTGTCATAGTTAGTCTACATGTTCGATCATTCTTTATAAATATTAAAACTCGACTATTTGACATTATCATGTGGCCCATTTCACATGATTTTAGTCTCGCTTTTCCAAAATTTGCAACCGCACTTACCCTTGAATAGTTTTCTTACAATTTCACCCAAGTAGGCCAAACAGCCCATTGGGCCTACTAAGCTGTTTGGCTCGATTAGGCACGTTATCGCCTCAATTTCGCAGGAGTGCTCATAACACCCTCTGCGCCTTACCACCTCTACTCATATACCGATTTGCCACTACGAGCTCTCACACACTCGTGTGGGCACAAATGCCGATTTTTGGCTTTTCAACTTTTGGCCGACTCACAGATCATTGCAACTATACATTTCAAAGAGTTTGAATTTACACACCTATTACGAGTGTAGGTTGAACCCTCAAGATTACGCACCTATGAAACCACATCCTTAACTATTAGTCTTAAACAAAAATAAGACATAAACCTTAGGTTGAAAATGACCACATATCACATACTTACCAAGAATAACGGCAATTCTTAGCTACCCTTGAATGTTTGGTTTAATCCCTCACGAAAACGAGTGCCTTAAGAAGAACATGAGTTAGCAATGATGATCCAAAAATAAAGAAGAAATAGCCTTTCGGCCTAACTAAACCAAGAATAGAGAACAACCAACCATGCTCCCCCCTATTCGACCATGGCTAACTTACCAAAGTTCCACCGATTTACCAATTGTCCTACAAGGGTTTCGATCCTTTAAGAGAGAAAAGAAAAGAGCGCATAAATGAAAAGGAAGCTATTACCTTTGCAACCGAGTGAAAGGAAGATTCGACACTCTAGAGAACACTACGTCTCAGATAGACCAAATTTGGCTAAAGGGAAAAATAGTGAGAAAAATGATTCAGATGGAACAAAAGGGAATATGCGGCTTAGGGGAAGAGTAGTAGAAGGATAGTGAAGGAAAGGAAATGTTTCGGTTATGTTGAGAACAAAAAAGAAGAGAGGAGACGAAAGTTGAAGAGAATAGATGAAGGGGAATGCACGAGTGGTCAAATTCTATAGGTTTGGCTAACACTCAAATGAAAAGAAAAGATGGAGAAGAAGTGTTGAGAGGTTCGACACAAGCAAAAATGAATAAGGAAACTCGAAATGAAAACTTAGAAACGTCACACTACACAAAAAAAAACCAAAAGGAACTTAGCAAATTTGACACCCCACACAACACACATGACCGAATATGCTTCCCAAACACCTCCCCATTTTCAGCCAAACAACCCCACTCACCAAATCCCAATATTTGCTCCACATTTTGCTCCACCAAGCACTCTCCATCATCCATTTGAAATGCTTGACCAAGTCCACTCTCTCTCCTACAGAGTTTGGTCTCCACTCAGCTACCTCCTTTTCTGAGCACAAAAAAACTCCTATTTGTAGCCTGTGAGATTCGGACACTCTCCCCCCTTCCATGCTCCCTTGTGACGCCACCCACTAGGCCACCTTGCTACTTGAGTTATCAAAATACAGCCAATTATGCTTAAATCCTTCTTCCACTAGCCCTCCCTACTTAAGTGCCCAAAACCCAAAATTTTACTAATGCTTAAACTTGACCCCAGGCCTCCCTAGGGCCCCTAAACACCATTAAACAACACATAGAACTAGCATAACATGCAATTGCCCAAATTTTACAGACCCCTAGATTTTAGGGTGTTACAGTTCTACCCCCTTAAAGAATTTTTCGCCTCAAAATTTTACCTCGTTAAAAGAGATGAGGGTATTGCTGTCGAATTGCCTCCTCAGGTTCCCAAGTGGCCTCTTCCAAACGTTGATTCTGCCATAACACTTCAACCAGCGGAACAGACTTCCTCCTTAACACTTTAACATTTTGATCCAAGATCTACACGGGTTCTTCTTCAAATGATATGTCAGGTCTAACTTTAATTTCTTCCACCGGCACTATATGGGATCGATCTAAACGGTAGCGCCTCAGCATCGAAACATGGAATACTTATGTAACTGATTTAACTTTGGGGGTAACTCAAGCTGATAAGCGAATGGTCCCACAGGTTTCAACACTCGATAGGGCCCGATGAACCTAGGGCTCAACTTGCCCTTCTGTCCAAATCTTAAGACTTTCTTTTAAGGTGAGACTTTCAAGAAGACATGATCCACCACTGAAAATTCCATCTCCCTACGCTTCAGATCCGCATACGATTTCTGTCTATCAAAAGCTTCTATTAACTGATCCCGAATCAACTTAACCTTTTCCCCTATTTCTGAGATCAATTCCAAACCCAACAACCATTTCTCACCCAATTCTGTCCAACAAGTAGGGGTACGACACCTACGACCATACATCGCCTCGTAGGGTGCCATCTGAATGCTAGATTGATAGTTATTGTCGTACGCAAATTCCGCCAAAGATAAATAGTCTTCCCAACTGCCTCTAAAGTCTATTACACAGCCCCTTAACATATCTTCCAAGATCTGAATTATCCTTTCCGACTGACAATCAGTCTGCTGATGGAACACTATGTTGAAATCTAGCCTTGTACCTAAAGCTCCATGCAATGCCTTCCAAAATTGAGATGTAAATCTAAGGTCCCTGTCTGATATGATGGACATTGGTACCCCATGTAGCCACATAATCTCTGTCACATACAGCTTGGCCAACTTCTGAAGGGAGTACTCCGTGCGTATCGATATGAAGTGCGCGGACTTAGTCAATCGGTTAACGATTACCCATGCTGAATCTTTCTTAGTAGGCATCAGGGGTAGCCCACTAACAAAATCCATCGTTATCCTCTCCCACTTCCAAAGTGAAATCTTCACCGGTTGCAGCAAACTTGAAGTTAACTGATGCTCTGCCTTCACTTGCTGACACGTCAAACATTTTTCTCACGAAATCGGTAACTTCACGCTTCAACCTTGGCCACCAGTACTATCTATGCAAGTCTCGGTACATCTTACTTCCACCGGGATGCATAGCATAAAGGCTACTATGCGCCTCCCGCAGAATCATCTATCTTAACTCACAGTCTTTTGGTATATGAACTCTTCCACGAAAACATAACACCCCTTCACCATTCATCCCAAAGTCCACTGTCTCCCCACTTTTCACTTGCTAAAGTAGAGAACCCAACGATTCATCCAATGATTGCTTTTCTTTAATCTGAACTACCCATGTCGGTTTCACCTAAAATTCTACCAAAAAACTACCATCCTTATAAAGGCTGAGATGAGCAAACATTTTTCTCTACTCTGATAGCACCTTACAACTTAATGCATTAGCCACCATATTGGCTTTACCCTGGTGATACTCGATCGAGTAGTCATAGTCCTTCAGCAACTCAATCCACCTCCGTTGTTTTAGGTTCAGCTTCTTTTGGGTAAGGAGATACTTTATACTCTTATAATCTGTATAAATAATCGACTTTTCCCCATACAGGTAGTGTCTCTATAGTTTCAATGCGAACACCACAGCAGCCAGCTCCAAGTCATGTGTAAGATTGTTTACCTTATTTGGCCTTAGTTGACGAGATGCATAAGCCACTCTTTCCTTCTTGCATCAGTACACAACCCAAGCCTGTGTGTGATGCATCACAATAAACAACAAATTCTTTCCCTGCCTCAGGTTGAATCAACACTGGTGCTTTAGTCAGAATCTTCTTCAACTTTTCAAAGCCTTCCTGCTATTTATCTATCCAAACAAATGGTACTCCCTTACGTAGTAACTTAGTTAAGGGTGTAGCATTCAACAAAAACCCCTCAACAAACCATCTGTAGTACCCAGCCAAACCCAGAAAACTTTGAATTTCAAACACCAACTTCGGTTGCTTCCAATCCAACACGGCTTCAACCTTTCGAGGATCAACTCTAACCCCCTCGGCAGAGACAACATGCCCTAAAAAGGTTACTTCCTTCAGCCAAAACTCACACTTACTAAATTTGGCGTAAAGTTGCTTCTCTCTCAATATCTGCAGCACATCTCAAGATGTGAATCATGCTCCTCCTTTGTTCTCGAGTACACCAAAATGTCGTCTATGAATACCACCACGAACTGATCTAGATAGGGTTGAAAGACCCAGTTCATCATACCCATCAAATCGGCTGGTGTGTTTGTTAATCTGAATGGCATAACCAAAAACTCGTAATGCCTGTAACGAGTTTGAAAAGCTGTCTTGTGAATATCCACCTCCTTGACCCTCAACTGATGATATCCCAATCTTAAATTGATCTTCGAGAAAATTGAAGCTCCTCGCAGCTGATCAAACAAATTGTTAATCCTTGGTAGCGGTATTTGTTCTTAATAGTTAGCTTGTTCAATTGCCTATAGTCAATGCACAAACGCATCGACCCATCCTTTTTCTTCACGAATAATACCAAACTCCTCACAGAGATAGACTTGGTCTGATAAAACGTCAGTCCAACAACTCTTGGATTTGAGCTTTTAGTTCTGCCAGCTCTTTCGATGCCATCCTATAAGGGCGATGGACACCGGAGCCGTCCCCGAAAGTATTTCAATGCTAAATTCCACCTCGCGATTTAGAAGCAATCCCGAAAGCTCTTTAGGAAAAACATTTGGGAACTCATTCACGGTTCTGACATCCCCAATAGACAATTCCTTAACATCTAATTTACTGACAAAGGCTAGAAGCGCTCGACACCCTTTTCGCACCAACTTCTCAGCCTTCAGTACCGAAATTGGATGAGATAGATAATCCCTTCTTTCTCCTATCACCATCACCTCCTCATTCTCTACAGTCTTTAATACCATATGCTTAGTAGTGCAATCCAAATTTGCACGGTGCTTAACCAACCAGTCCATGCCTAAAATAAGGTCAAACTCACCGAACGGTAGTTCCATCAAATCCGTCAGAAATACCACTCCTTGAACTTCTAGAGGCACATCCCTAAACAACTTGTTCACTACCACAGATTGTCCTAGAGGGCTAATCATAGACATTTCTCTAGTTGCAATCTCAGATTTTATACCCAGAGTCCCAGATACAGTACAGGCAACATATGAATGGGTAGACCCGATATCAATTAAAGCGATAAAGGGCACATCAAAAATAAGAAATGTACCAGTTATGACGTCTAGTGCACCACCATCCTCTCGACGTCTAGCTACATAAACCAACCCCGACTTCCTTACATCTCTATTTTTAGCACCTTTACCCGATGCTACACGACCTCATCTAAACCCATTTCCCCCTCTGGTTAGACCACGACCTCTCGATGGCTGCTGACCACCTCTCATTGGCTGCACAAATCCCTGACCTACCGTCTGCACCCTAATAGGCTCCCGTGGATAGTCCTTAATCAGATGATCCCTAGACCCACATTTGAAACACCCACCAAATCTTCTTCAACATTCCCCAGATGTGTTTTCCCACACTATACACACGATCGCCACTGACCCATAGCAACTGGCATCCCAGCTCGAGCTAGCCCATCTAACCTAGGCCTCTTTTGGAAACCCCAAAGAACCTGACGTCCCAAAACCTCTCTTATTCTTGCCCCTATTCTTTTCTTGGTGTTGCCTCTCAAAATGTTTCACTTTTTCAACATTTTTTGCTTTGTCAATCAAAATCGAAAAATCTCTTTCCTTGTAGAGCTATCAGTACTCGCAGCTCATCTCTTAGACCATCCTCGAATCGAACACAGCGCTCATAATCGGATGCGACTATAACACCGAGTGTAACGACTTAAGCCTAGAAATTTTGCCTCATATTTTGCCACGGATTTATTGCCTTGAACCAAATTCAGAAATGCCTTCCTCTAGGCGTCCACATAACTCTCCCGACATGTTTTCCCTATAACACTGCCTTAAAGAAGTCCCTAGTGATACGATCTGCTTGAGTACCTTCCCTCACTTTAAGTGACCACTGGTATGCCTCATCTCACAGGAGAGACACTACTCCTTCCACTGTGCAGTCTAGGTCATCCATAATTCGCTCAACTGCCTCCAACCAGTATTCAGCTACATTTGGGGCCACACCAGAAATGCCCCTAAAAACTTCAGCTCCGCTTGCCCAGAGTCGCTTAGGAATAGATTTTCAAGCTACCGATCCAATACTTGCTCCAGCAACCCATTCCAAAACTTGCAACATAGCTTGGGACAAAGCATCGTCCCCTCCAGTTCAGTCATATGACGCTATTTCGATCACTAGTGATGCAGGTGCTTCCATCTCAGGTATATGCCCTGATGCTTCGGATCCATCCTCAGCACCTTGGCCCCTACCTTAGCCACGTCTACCACGTCCACGACCTCTTGCACTCATGTTGTTGAAATGAGTTAATTTGATTAGAAATTTTATGAATTAGTATATAATTTCGATGTTTATTAACAAATGTTTTATGTAAAGTAAGTAGAAGAGTTGTTTTCGTGGATCGAATTTCCTAATGTCTCAGTCTCTACAATCTTAGCTAACAGTATCTCGGTATACTATCACTCACGCTAACAGTTTTCCTGAAATCATCTCATCATATTATTAAACAAAGTCAGAAGACTTATGGATTTGGTGCCGGAGACTCAGGTGCCACACTTCCAAAAAGACATATATTTTCTAAACAATATTTCAAGCCAATTTTTTGGAAATCATTTTCAAACCCATTCCACATCCGAGTTTTGTAACCTAGCTCTAATACGACAAAATGTAACACCACAAACCCAGCCTAGATGTTATGACCAGATCTGGTATGTCACACAGAAAGGTTGTATAAAAATTACGTGTTCATTGAAAAGTTGTTCATAACTTTTTAACAAAACTTCGAGCTTTGTTGTTTTTAATATTATTATTCCCAAAACTTGTTTCTAGTTGAAATCAAATTCAGCGAATTGCAAAAAATGTGATATATTTGAAAACTGTTCTCAACGTTTAGGAGAACCCAGAGTTTTATCAATTATAGTTTGTAAATCGTTCGGTAACATTTTGGAAAACAGGTGTTAACATTTGAGGAAAACACCGTATTAAACACTTAACAATAAATAATAACCGAATTAAAAGTTAAACCAAAATAAATCCCAATGGCCTTATTACAAAACATAAACCCAGATTAAGATAAAATTTATAGCGAAGTAAAACAGGATTTACTATTGTTACGATATATGGCCACCACAGAGTCCACCTCGGTTCCAAATCCTCAATGCTGGGAATTTCCTACAAAATTAAAGCAAAAGGGTGAGTTACAAGAACTCAGTGTGTAATCCCCTAATTGGTCACTAACTGGGCCAGAGCCCACAAAAGCAGACTGGGCCTTAGTCCTATTAGAATGGTAAAACAGATAATACATACAATGCATCCAAACCCAACCTAATAATTCATCCACTACACACTACCCGTACCAGCCCAACACACCTGTGAGGATTTCTACAATCAACCCTCCATCCGCTACACACCTCAATGGCAGTGTAGCATCCTGAAATTGGGCCTAATAGGATTGGGCCCAATGGGCCTTGGGCGTAGGAATGTTTAAAATAATTGAGAATATGAGAATGGCATTTTTGCAAATTGGACTTATTAGTTAAGTGAATTTGAAAGGTTACAAGGTTTCTATGAAGTTTTGGGTTCAAGTTGGGCCTTAGTGAAATTTTGTGTTTAAGCCTATTAAGGAGAGATAGTAAGAGGCATCAAAGCTTATGGAAATAAGTGAGTAAATTTCTAGAATAAATGAGCAATTAGTAAAGAGGCTATGGCATCATATGAAGTACCTCGAGGGAAGAGGTTCAAATCCCATTATGTGCAAATTTTGACTATTATTTTTGCATTCTTTCCCTAAGTGTTGGCCAAGGTGTATATATGCTTCTTTATTTTTGGTAAGGTGGCAAAAGTAAATAAGGAAAGGTTGAGGTTGGGGAAAGGAATCAATATAAAAAGGGCAAGTAAGGGGAACATGTGGCTTACTTCATGGAGATTGTTTTTGAAAGTTTGGGTGATCAAACTTTTGACCATTAAGGGCATGAATGTGGACAGTCATTGAGGCTAAAGGGTGATAGCTGAATTTTGCTTGGTGCTTTAGTGAGACTAAGTGTTTGTTTTAGTCAAAAATCCTATTGCAATTTTTGTGTCATCTTCTCCCAATTTGCTATTTTCTTTGCCGAAACCTACTAGCACAATTGTGCATTTTCCTCCTCTTTTGTTTGGTAAAAACCTTCATCCCTTTTTCATCTTTCTTGGATAGTCGAACAACCTATCATCCATCCAACCTTCTATCTTTTCTTTTAACCATTCCTCTAATCTTTCTTCCATTTTCCTAAATCGACATTACCATATGAACAAATCTTCTTTATTATTTTCTCTTCAATAGTCAAATTTCTATCATCTTCTATCTTCCCCATTTTTGTGTGTTGGACATCTCTCCTTGGTTGAATCGGGTAAGGGCTTCATTTCTACTCCTTTCAATTTCTTCCTTTTCTAGCCAAAATGTATGTTCAACACTATATAGCTATTCAACTTTGTTTCTTATGGAAAAATCACTCTCTCCATCACTCTCATATTTGATCAACCCTTTTTCGTAGAGTTCTAGTGGGTGGCCTAATACCAAATCCTTGTCGATTCATTCGTAGTCATAAGCCAATTGGTGGGAATCGAGATTATCATTGATTAAGGTAAGGAGTCTTTTCATATTCCATTCGATATCGCTATTCAGTTATGGTGTTAATCAGATTGAAATTTTGGCTGATCGATTATGTTGTTAGGCACAAAATCACTCAATATGCTCTACTTGTGGATTTTTCAAAAATAGTGGTAAAGTCGAACACCTATCTCTCGTAATAAGAGACTCGGATTGTTGGTAAGTGATATAGATTGTTAAATCAATCACAATACTTTGATGAAGTTGTAAATTGGGTTTTGGACTAATTGTTGACCGATTGTATCTTTAGGTGCCGCGGAGAATATCGTGTTACGGATTCGAATAAGGTGTGTAATCCCGTACCTTTCGAAAACATGTTTGAAATGGTGTGTAATCTCACATCTCTCAAAAAGTTTGTATGATATGTTTTGTGATTCAGTCGAAATACCGAAGAAAACCAAAAATCGGCATCCATGATCACTCGAGAGTGCGTATATTAGTAATAGTAACCATATTTTGCATTGAAATAGTCTTGGTCAGTGGCAGTGACGTGACTTCGAAAAATCATGAAAAATAGGAGAAAGCGAATGAGAAAGTGAATAAGATATCGAATAGGATATTGATAAAAGCTTACTGTGTCTATTTTGATATGGAAGAAACGGAGAAGGAAAAGAAATTTTATATTCTGAGATATCTCAATTTTAGTGAGATTGGTTCTAATTAACTTTGTGGTTCCCTAATCTATTTTGAAAAAATCATATAAAATTGTACATAGTAAATTATGAGTTATAATTTATATGTATGGATTCCATAATGAGCCTATTTTTATTAGAAACAAGTGGGAGTAATATATGAAAACCGTACAATGAGATATTTGAAATTAAGGTAAGGCAATCGAACTGTTAAGGCGTTGAAACAAGGGAAAGTTTAAGGAATAAACTGTACTAAATGGTTAAATAAAAATTATGGAAAAATTGTAGTAAAAATATATATGAGTCTAGTTTCAAGGAAAATTCACGGATTTAGATTTCGAGATTCCTAACTCAAGTTATAGTCAATTTAGTTAGTACGACGCAGATGGACAATTTTAATTTTTATGCCCAAATTAATAGTTAAGTCTTGATTGCAAAATTGCCGAATTACCCTTAGTGGGTAAATGGCCGAATTATGAAAATGCCTTAATGGGCTGATTTGATAAGATTGCCTTGAAGGGCCGAAATACGAAAATGCCTTAATGGACCGATTTGTTAATTTTCTATATGGGCCAATATGATATTTTGCTATGTGGGCCAAATCGATATAATTGCTAAATGGACCGTTTGATATATGAATATGTGGGCCAATTGATAAAATTGCTATATGGGCAAATCTGAAAATTTGCAAAATGGGCCAAGATGATTCTCTGCTCAATGGGTCAATTTGATAAATTGTTATAATGGGCCATAATTTTTGTAATAAATATACGAATAAAATATTGTAATTCGTTATGCATTACATACTTGAATTGCATGGGATGGGAAAAATGATGAAGAGAAGTTTTGGTAGCTCTGCCACATAATTTTGGTGGCCCTGCCACAAATTTGTATAGTAGCAATGCCACATAAATTCTTTTATTTTGGTGGCTTGTCCACAACTAAATTTGCTAAAATGGCTTAATGCCTGCAATTGGTGTGTTGGCGAGGTGGGTTGACTAAAGATCCCTACAGGTGTGTTGGTTGGTACGGTGGTGTGTAGCGGATGGATTATTAGGCTTGGTTTGGGAATTGCATATCACATACATGTTATATTTTGTTATATTATTGATATTGTAAATGGGCTTAGGCCCAAGATAATTATTTAATGGATTTTGGCCAGTGGACAACGGTAAGTGGGTTACACACTGAGTTCTTATATCTCACCCCCCTTTCTTTCTTAATCCTTGTAGGTATTGCTCAGTGACAAGGACTTGCGGCCATGGATGACTCGGTGGAGGCCATACTTCATAAATGATGATTGCAACCATTAGTAAACTACTTTCCGTATTATTTCGTTACCTTTACTATTTCGGGTTTTAAAGTTGTAATAAGGCCTCTGGTTTATTTTATATTGCTTTATGTTTGATGTATTTATATTTTGCTCAAATTACTTTAAAAAGGGATTTTTCTTAAATCTTAAACAAAGGTTTTTCAAAATAGATTAACAAATGGATTTCGTAACAAACCTTTGCAAATATTTTAACTTAGAGATGTTCTCTTAAATTATCAATGACATTTTCAAAAGTTACAGTTTTAAAAGATCACTAGTTCAAATATCGATTCTTCAATCGGCCTTTCAAGAGATTAGTAGTATTTTTACCAAGTATTTCTAAAAATGATTTGTTTTCCTTAACTATAACAAAATCTCATCATCTTTAGTCATAAGGTGTTTATGCGTTTTTCAAAAAACTCTTCAGTGTGACACGCTAGATTCGGGCTTAACTTTTAGGCCGAGTTTGGGGTGTTACAGGAAGTCACGCTGCTCATTGTCAAATTTGTGGTGAAGCCACCAGAATAACAGAATAATAGAATACATGTGGCATAGCCACTATATAGATTGTGCCAGAGCCACCGAAATATGTGGCAGAGCCACCAGATTACACTTCCCCGATCATCAATCTCCCAATCCCATGCAACATATCATGACATAATAATTCGTGTATGCAGTATATCAAATCATAGTTAACCATATACATATATCATACATATCTCTTAACCCATCATTAGGGGTATAACGGCCATTTACCCTCCGAGGGTATTTTGATAATTTACCATCCAAGGGTATTTCAGTAATTTACCCATCAAGGGTATTTCGGTAATTTTGCATTAACGGCCTTTTCGAAGGCCTTCTACCGCCTCAAGCGACATGGAACCCTTATGGGTCTCTACAGAGCTATTGGGCCAAAAATCCATTTTGGGCCTAAACGGGCCCAAATGCACGTATGGCCCATTTCGAATGATTTCAGTCTCAAGTTTCCAAATTCTGCAACTGCACTTACCCTTGAATAGCTTCTTACAATTTCGCCCAAGTGGGCCGAACAGCCCATTGGGCCCGCTAAGCTCGTTTGGCTCGATTAGGCCCGTTACCTCCTCAATTTCGTAAGAGTGCTAGTAACACTTTCTGGGCCTTACCACCACTACTCATATCCCAATTTTCCACTACGAGTGCTCACACGCTCGTGTGGGCACAGATGTCGGTTCTTCGGCTTTTCGGCTTTTGGCTGACTCATAGATCATTGAAACTATGCATTTCAAAGAGTGTGAATTTACACACTTGTTACGAGTGTAGGTTGAACCCTCGAGATTGCACACCTATGAAACCATATCCTTAACTATTAGTCTCAAACAAAAATAAGACGTAAACCTTAGGTTGGAAACAACCACATATCACACTACCTACCAAGAATAACGACAATTCTTAGCTACCATTGAATGTTCGGCTTACTCCCTCACGAAAACAAGTCCCTAAAGAAGAACACGAGTTAGCAATGATGATCCAAAAATAAAGAAGAAATAGCCTTTCAGCCCAACTAAACCAAGAATAGAGAACATCCAACCATGCTCCCCCCTATTCGGCCATGGTTAACTTACCAAAGTTCCACCGATTTACCAATTGTCCCACAAGGGTTTCAATCCTTTAAGAGAGAAAAGAGAAAGAGCACATTAATGAAAAGGAAGCTATTACCTTGCAACTGAGTGAAAGGAAGATTCGACACTCTAGAGAACACTACTTCTCAGATAGACCAAATTCGGCTAAAGGAAAAAATAGTGAGAAAAAATGATTCAGATGGAACAAAAGGGAATATGCGGCTTAAGGAGAAGAGTAGTAGCAGGATAGTGAAGGAGAGGAAATGTTTCGGCTATGTTGAGAACAAAAAAGAAAAGAGGTGACAAAGTTGAAGAGAATAGATGAAGGGGAATGCACGAGTGGTCAAATTCTATAGGTTCGACTAACACTCAAATGAAAAGAAAAGATGGAGAAGAAGAGATAAGAGGTTCGACACAAGCAAAAATGAATAAGGAAACCCGAAATGAAATACTTAGAAACATCACACTACATAAAAAAACCAAAAGGAACTTAGCAAATTCGCACCCCACACAACACACATGACCGAATACGCTTCCCAAACACCTTCCCATTTTCGACCAAACACCCCCACTCACCAAATCCCAAGTTTTGCTCCACATTTTGCTCCACCAAGCACTCTCTATCATCCATTTGAAATGCTTCACCAAGTCCATTCTCTCTCCTACAGACTTTGAACTCCACTCAGCTACCTCCTTTCTTAAGCACAAAAAAACTCCTCTTTGCAGCCTGTGGGATTGGAACACTCTCCCCCCTTCCATGCTCCCTTGTGACGCCACCCACTAGGCCACCTTGCCACTTGAGTTATCAAAATACAACCAATTATGCTTATATCCTGCTTCCACTAGCTCTCCCCACTTAAGTGCCCAAAACCCAAAATTTTACTAGTGCTTAAACTCGACCCCAGGACTCCTTAGGTCCCCTGAACACCCTTAAACAACACACAGAACCAACATAACATGCAATTGCACAAAGTTTACAGACCCCTATATTTTAGGATGTTACACATTATATATAACATTCGGCCATACTTAATATCTCCCATACAACTAATTCGAATATATTCATCATCACTTAAATTTACAAATTTAAATCCATAACATATCATAAAATAAATCTTTAAAGAAATAAAACAATATATTAATAAAACACATCCGAATATATATATACAAATATATTTATAATCTCTTAGTTAAAATTTTTAAGCCAAATGCATAAACATATACTTGCATGATTCTTCTAGTCGAAAAATGACCCATATAAAACCAATTTAATCATTAACGTGTCTATCATTTCACAAACCACAAATACATAAAATTTTCACAAATTCATAAACAAATCATAAACCAAATTCATATGTATTACATGTATTTATCCATTATATTATCACAACATTGCCAAAAACATATATATATTAACCTTATCAATTTATGAATAAAACATTACAATTACATATATTCATTATATATAACTTATTAACTTAAACTATTTATATTGTAAATTAAATCATTACAATATATCAATATAAATCCACAATGTAAATATGTTTGTCTCTAATTAATCATCATTTGTTTCACTACTAAAATACGTAACTAATCATCTCAATACGTCCTTGAATGCCGAACTATCATTTAAATACATAGACAATATTACCTTTCAACTTTTATTCAAATGTACTCATCAACTAATTATAAACCATCACTAACACAAATAAAACATAATCAAATCATTTTACCAATGGCGAGATAGTAAACATAGTTCAGTACTATTATATATATATATATATATATATATATTTATCATAGTTAAATTCACTCATATCACATCCAAAATCATTAACTAACTTCAATGCACAAAAGAAAACACATATCACAAATACCGTTTATCATAGCACATAACATTATAACCAAAATGAACATAAACCATAATCAAACATAACCAAGTTCAAACAGAGAAGTTAAGCCATCTTTGCATGGCTATTATTTACATGCATAGGTACTTAATTCATATTCAACCATTTTCTATGCTATACATGCCATATATTCATAACTAACATAACCAAAATACCAAAGAAAGTTGTCGATAGTGTGATAGTCCTATTGACGATCCCCGAGCTCGTAACGTATCCAAAATCTATAAAACAGAATTAGACATAGAAACACAAGTTAAGCTATTTAAGCTTAGTAAGTCAATAGCAAGGTAAAGTCAATTAACTTAGCAAAATCATATATACAAAATTATATCAAATATTAATTTATACACAATCGCAATTACTAATCAAATCTCAATATCAAAGTCACATAATATTCCCTTTTCGCTGAATACACATGGTTAAAGCTTATACACAATTCACATGTTTACACATTAACTTTTGAACAATGTAATAAACATAGAACTTACCTTTCATTTGTTAACACAGTGTATATATGTACCTAAGTTATTTTAAATCACATATCACATTGGTCCTCATTTACACATGCTCGTTGAACCATTCGGAATTAAAAAGGATACGCGGATAGTCGGAAGCTCGTACAATGCCAATGTCCCAAATGTGGTCTTACATGTAATCACATATCGATGCCACTGTCCCAGACAGGGTCTTACACGAATCAAATACGATGCCAATGTCCCAGACATGGTCTTATGTCTTACACATAAACACAAATCGATGCCACTGTCCCAGACAGGGTCTTACACGAATCAAATACGATGCCAATGTCCCAGACATGGTCTTACACATAAACACAAATCGATGCCAACGTCCTAGACGTGGTCTTACACGAAAACACATATCAGATCTCCTATGTCATGACATATGTATCCTATATATTCCTAAGGTTCGTACGGGGCTTACGGACGTCGAATCTCGATTGAATCAAGCTCGAAAGTTAGCCAAATCATAATACCCACATTCTGCCATAGTATAAATAAATTAAAATAATTCATTTTAATACATAACAAATATGTATCCATAGTTATATCAACATTTAAATGCTTATTGACTTACCTCGAACGTCGTCAACTGCTAAATCAGCTACTCGACCACTTTTGTCTTTCCCCGATCCAAATCTAATTTCTTTAATTCATTATCTAAACATATTCAAATTAAGCTTATTTAAACACCATTCTATTCAATTTAGCCTAAAAACACATAAATGGGAAAATTATACTTTTGCCCCAAACATTTAACACTTTTTACAATTTAGTCCTTTTTACTCAAAACACAAAATACACAAAATTTGACTATTCTATTTTAGGGCCGAATAATCCTAGTGTCCATACAAACCTACACATTTCATTTATTTCACATTTTATTCCTTCAAAAATTTATTTTTGCAATTTAGTCTAAATTACTCAAATTAATCAAAATTTCAAAGACAAAACTTGTTAATCTAACACATATATTTCATATTTCATCATCAAACAACACAAACAACAAGCTATCATCAACGGCTCAACTCAAAATATCCATCAAAATCGAAAATTCAAACATGGGTCGGATAGTACTCAAAGCAAAGATCTCAAAACACAAAATCATCAAAAATCGAAACCAAAACATACCTTAATTGAGTTAAATAAGTGCTAAAACCTTAGAAGCCATGGATGGTTTCTTTCTTTTCTACATTTGGCAAAAACAAAGAAGAATATGTCATCTTTTAAGGTTTATTTTATTATATTGATATATTTTACCTAATTACTAAATTAACCTTTTAATAATAATAATATTAACATATATCTTAAGGTTAGTTTTGTCAAATGCCACCCACTATCTATCTTTTGGTCTTATTGCATCATAAAACCTCCACTTTATAAAGACAACTAACCCTCAATTTTTCATTTTACGCAATTAAATCCCTTTTATTTAATCAGACACTTAAATGATGAAATTAAGTCACGAAAATTTAACACCAACAAATTCACACATAATAAACACGAAAATTAATTTTAAAATATTTTTCTGACTCGAATTTGTGATCCCGAAATCACTTTTTCGATTAGGGTCAAAATCGGGCTATTACAAATACATTGTGTAGGGCTCACCCATTCACTATCATTTTTTTTTTTTGAACAAAAAAACGAACATAGGTCTAATCTCCATTAACCGCATCAAAAATTACAAATGCATGAATTTCCTTTTGATAATTCATGTCAAACATCCAAAAAAATTTATTATGTAAACAAAGTTACAAATGAATTCGGTAATTTTATTACTACTCCTAGGGACCCATGTCACATCTACCGAAGCAAGCTTGTAACACCCCAAACCCAGCCCAAACACCACGACCGGATCTGACATGTCACTAGGGGAAAAGGTGTAAACGAAATTTGATATCCAAGGTAAGAAAATATCGTAAGTTTAAAAACTATCTACTTGAGGTGTGATTTTGAAATCAGAGGTCAGCAGTTGGAAGAAAACCCCGGAGTTGAGTTGAATTACATTTATTACCCCAATTGATATAAGAAGAAAACGACTATTTTTACTCGGCCCTAAGTTTTTGAAAGCTCTTTTCGTTTTAACTCCCATATTAAAACATAGTAACTCCTTTCTTTAAATATTTACCAAATAATAAAACCAACTTAATAATAAAAGATTTACCGAGTTGATAGTGGCCTTATTACATCATAAAAAATCTCCCAACAGAAAATAGCAATTCATATTTAAAAATAAAGTTTACTAAATAAACTCCTGCATGGCCACCCTAAGTCCGTTCCAACCCAGTCCAACGTTTCACGAGCTACCTGCAATGTGTTAAGAAAAATAGGGTGAGTCACCAGACTCAGTGTGCAATCATACTACCACATTCCACAAGTGGCCTTGGCCCTCAAATCCACATACCATGTACAAATATTAAAAATGAAAACCCAACCCAACCTTATACCATCCTATACACACCACTCCGTACATCCATCCTCATACACACCGGGGGATTTCTACAATCGACCCTCCATCTGCTACACACCTTTTTGGCAGTCATGCTGACAGACACACTGCTCAAAGTCCACATAAGTGGTCTAGCTACTGAATCCACACGTGATTAAATCACCATATCCACAATGAGGCTTGAAGCCACCATTAGTCCTGACAAGGTCACCCACATATACACTTCCCCTTTTAATCATTTATATTCCCACCCATGCATAGGCAACATACTATAGCAAATGTCCAACATGATGAACATATAGGTATATATATTCATATATATAATCATACTCACGTGCATCCACAACCACTTATCCACAATCGTTACGATAGATAGTAAACTAACCGGATTACCGATTACCCATCACATGTAATACACCCACCATTGCCACTATTTTTGGCTTTCAAGCAACACACATATATTCATGAAAAAATAAAGGAATGGTGTGATAATTACACACCTGTGAACCTGGAGAACTAAACTATTGATCTCCCTAACGTCCTCACTCGAAGAGATTACGGCGATCCGCTTGTCTTTTTCAGACACTGGCCCACAGCCCGGTGGCCAATCCCTAACTGCTGGAACTACTCGCTTCTTGAATTTAGGGGTAGGGACTACGCGTCCAACCCCCTTCTTTACTTGACTGGTACTCGAATCCATAAGATATAATCTTGGTCAGAATACCCGGATAAAATGTTGATTATGGAAATAACGAAACTAAGTAAATACATTAATCAAGTGTTCCCTTACCGGAATTGACTGATCCCGACGAGTCTACACCTAAACTAAAAGATCGTCGAAGTCCCTACATAAACCCATGTTAGATTCGCCTAACACTCATGGTCCAAATGAAGTAGCCTTCGACCGAACGAAAGGTGTATCCTTCTTACCTTGGTGGATCGAACCCAACTGATCCCTAATACCCCCTACGCTGGCTACAAGCGAATGGCACGAAATCAAGCCCCCATAGGTTCGGCCACACATGAAAAACAGAGTTAGGCTTTTGGTTTCGGCACCAAAGAGAGAATGAGAAAGATTCAAAAGGGAAAAGAACCCTTACCATAACCACTAAACCCGGTTGGGAAAATTGACAGGAGATGAGTGACGGCACTTCCTCTAGAGATTAACACATGAAAACAATCACTACCCAAAAATAGAGATTCGACTAAGGTTCAAATGAGTGGAATGTTCATTCGGCTACAGAAACAAAAGAGAAGGGTTGTTCGACTTTTGAAAGAGAAGTGAAGGTTTAAGGTTATCAAAGTGAAAAAGAGGAGAAGAGAGGGGTATTAGAGAAGAAGTCGAGGGAAAAGAAGATGAACAAAAATGCACCAATGGTCTCTTTTAGTTTCGACTCTTAGTCATATGGAAAGAACAAAAAAAAAGAAAAGAATGATTAGCTTTGATTGGCACCTTCTGCAAGGAGATTAGAAAAGAGAGAAAATGAAAAAGATGCATACCCCAACTACTAAAACACCTATATTCGGCACCTAAACCCCTAAACCTGAAACACCCCCTCACACCCTTCTTGCATGACCGAAAATTCTACCTCCTAGAACCCTATATTCGGCCAACACTCCTTCCCTCTCCAAATCCCTTCTTTCTCTCCCTAGTTCCCTCTTCTTCAGACATTCAAACAAGTTTGGATGCTTAAAACTCCTAAAAGCCCTCTCCACCAATCATTCAAAAGTGTTTGACCCAATCAACACTCCCTCCTCAAGAGCCCTTGCCGAATCCACCACCTACCTCTTCAGATGCCAAAATAAAACTCCCAAAATGCTATCCCTGCTGCTCAAACTTCTTCCCCCTTATAACTCCCCGACGTAACCCCCAGGCTTCCAAAGTGGCGCCCCCTTGCCACTACACCACCCTAATCCTTATGTCAGTATTCACCACATTTAATCCCTTAAAGCCTGGGTCCACTAGCTCTCCCCTAAAGGCTTAGAACAAAAAATTTTTACTAAGGCCCAATCTTAGCCCCAAGGTTTCTCGAAGCCCTAAACACACTCAAACAACCATACAGAGCATACTAACACATAAATACGAAATAAATACGAAGCCTCTAAATCCCGGATGTTACAATTCTACCTTCTTAAAAGAAATTTTAGCCTCGAAATTACCTAGTCAAAAGAGATGATGGTATTGCTGTCGTATCGCCTCCTCTGGCTCCTACGACGCTTCTTCCGAACCATGGTTCCGCCACAATACTTTGACCAACGGAATTGATTTTTTCGCAGTATCTTAACGTCTCGCTCAAGAATCTGAATTGGTTCCTCCACATAGGACAAATCTGGCCTTAACTCAACTTCCTCTACTGGCACCACGTGAGATAGATTCGAATGGTAACGTCTTAGCATCGAGACGTGAAACACATCATGTATCTGCTTCAGCTTTGCAGGCAACTCCAACTGGTACGCTACTGGCCCCACTCGCCTCAAAACTCGAAAGGTCATATAAACCTAGGACTCAGCTTACCCTTCCATCCGCATCTCATCACCTTCTTCCACGGTGAAACTTTTAAGAAAACTAGATCACCCACTGCAAACTCTATCTCTTTCCTCTTAACATCTACACACGATTTCTGCCTGTCTGATGCCTCCTTCAATCGAGCTCGAATTACCTTAACCTTCTCCTCTATCTCCGCAACCATTTCTGGACCCAAGATATGGCGTTCACCCAATTCCGTCCAACAGGTAGGAGTGTGACACCTCCGCCTATACAACGTTTCATACGGTGCCATTTGAATACTTGCTTGGTAACTGTTGTTGTACGTGAACTCTGCCAGAGGTAAGAATTCTTCCCAACTGCCTCTAAAATCAATGACACATGCCCTCAACATATCTTTCAAAACCTGAATTACCCGCTAAGACTGGCCACTTGTCTGCGGATGGAATGCCGTGCTAAAATCCAACCTGGTACCTAAAGCCTAATGCAAGACCCTCAAAAATCGCGACATAAATCTACGGTCCCTATCTGATATGATTGATACCGGCACCCCATGGAGTCTCACAAATTTTGCTACATACAGCTTAGCTAACCTTTGAAGAGAGTAGTCGACACGAACATGTATGAAATGAGCGAATTTTGTCAACCGATCCACTATCACCCATACAGAGTCTTTGTTAGTAGGCGTAAAGGGTAGCTCAGTAACAAAGTACATCGTGATTCTCTCCCACTTCCACTGTGGAATCTTCACCAGCTGTAACAACCCCGAAGGCAATTGGTGCTCTGCCTTCACCTGCTGACATGTCAGACACCTACCCACGAATTTGGATACTTCCCGCTTTAAACCAAGCCACCAAAACTATTCTCGCAAATCTCAATACATCTTACTACCTCTAGGATGTATAGCATAAGGGCTACTATGTGCTTCCTGAAGAATTATCTGCCTCAACTCCACATCCTTCTAAGATGCAAACCTTCCCACTGAAACACAAAACTCCATCATTGTTCAAACTGTAATCCTCTATTCCCTATCCTCGCATTTGTAGAAGTCGAACACTCGTAACATCATCCGATGATCTGCTTTATTTTACTTGACTTATCCAGGTCAGCTTCACTTGCAGCCCTGCTAATAAACTCCCATCATCATATAAACTAAGATGAGCAAACATCGCTCTCAAATCTGCCACTATCTTCCAACTTAGCGCATCTGCTACCATATTTGCCTTACCCGGCTGATATTCAATCGAGCAGTCATAATCCTTCAACAGCTCCACCCACCTTCCCTGCCGCAAGTTCAGCTCCTTCTGAGTCAGCAGATACTTCAGACTCTTGTGGTCAGTGTAGATCACAAACTTCTCTCCATACAAATAATGTCTCCACACTTTTAGAGCGAAAACCACCGCAGCCAACTCTAGATCATGCGTAGGATAGTTAATCTCATGCGGTCTTAACTGCCAAGACGCATAGGCAACATCTTTCCCCTCCTGCATCAGCACACAACCCAACCCCGTGTGAGAAGCGTCACAATACACTACGAAATCCTTTCCAGCCTCAGGCTAAATTAATACCAGAGCCTCTGTCAAAATCCTTTTCAGCTTCTCGAAACTCTTTTGCTGCTTGTCTGTCCACACAAAAGGTACCTCCTTTCTTAACAACTTAGTCAAGGGTGCCGCAATTGAGGAAAAACCCTCAACAAACCTTCTGTAATACCTCGCTAACCCCAAGAAACTTCGAATCTCCACCACAAACTTAGGTGGTTTCCAATCCAGCACTGCCTCGATCTTCTGAGGATTAACTCTTATCCCTTCGGCAGATACTACATGGCCCAGAAAAGTAACTTCCCTTAGCCAAAATTTGCACTTACTAAATTTGGCGTACAATTTCTTCTCCCTTAAAATCTATAGAACTACCCGAATATGTTCATCATGCTCCTCTTCTGACTTGAAGTATACTAGAATGTCGTCTATGAATACTACCACGAACTGGTCTAAATAGGGTTGAAAAACTCGATTCATGAATGCGGCTGGTGCGTTTGTTAACCCGAACGACATTACCAGAAATTGATAGTGCCCATAGTGAGTCCGGAAAGCTGTCTTAGGAATATCTGCTTCCTTTACCTTAAGCTAGTGATATCCAGACCTCAAGTCTATCTTCGAAAAGACTGAAGCCCCCTTGAGCTGATCGAATAGGTCGTCTATCCTCAGTAGAGGGTACTTGTTCTTAATCGTTAGCTTATTCAACTGGCAGTAATCAATGCACATACGCATAGATCCGTCCTTCTTCTTTACAAATAACATCGGTGCTCCTCATGGAGATACACTGGGTTAAATAAAACCGTGACCTAACAACTCTTGGATTTGAGCTTTTAGTTCAACCAGCTCCTTCGGTGCCATCCTGTAAGGGGCGATAGACACTAGAGCCATACCTGGTAGAAGCTCGATTCCAAACTCCACCTCACGATCTGGAGGCAACCTTGGAAGCTCTTCAGGAAAAACATCCACAAACTCATTTACTGTTCTAACCTCCTCATACATCGCTTCTTTTGCATCCAAGGCACTAATAAAAGTTAAGAGGGCCATGCACCCTTTCTTCACCATTTTTTCTGCCTTGAGGGCAGACACTACATTAGACAAGTAGTTTCTCCTCTCACCTATCACCAGAACTTTATCATCTTCAGGAGTCTTTAACACCATACGCTTAGCAGCGCAATGCAAATTCGTACGATACCTAACTAACCAATCCATGCTTAAGATCAAGTCAAATTCCCCAAATGGTAGCTCCATCAAGTCAGCTGGGAAAACTGACCCTTGCACTTCCAAAGGCATACATCTAAAGAGTTTATCCATCACTACCGATTCCCTTAAAGGACTAAGTACAGTCATCTCCCTAGAGACAGTTTCAGGATTCATATTCAAGGTTTCGGACACCATACTAGCAATATAAGAGTGAGTCGACCCGACATCAATTAGTGCAACAAAGGGTAACCCAAAACTGAGAAACGTACTCGTTATAACGTTTGGTGCATCCCCCTCTTCGCAACGTCTGGCCGCATAAACAAACCCAGGCTGTCTTGCCTCAATACCCCCTATACCTCTGCCTGGTGCCCCACGACCTCGACCAAAGCCATTCCCTCCCCGGTTCAGACCACGACCTTTCGACATTTGTTGACCACTCCTTCCTAGCTACACATACCCCTGACCTACCATCCGAGCCCTAGCCATATCTTCCAGACAATTCTTAATCAGATGATCTTTTGACCCACACTTAAAACACTCCTTGTTTCTTCCCCAGCACTCCCCCGCATGTGATCTCCAACAATGAGCACACTATCAAAATTGCCCAACAACAGCCGACGTAGTAACGCGAATAGGTCCATCTACCCTAGGTATTTTCTGAAAACTTCCCGATGATCCTGACGGTCCATAACTCCTCTTACTCTTACCTCTATCCTTATACCTATTCTACTTCTCAGTTCGCTTAACCTTTTCAGCTATATTGGCCTTTTCCACCAACATAGCAAAATCTCTCTCTCACTGAGGAGCTATCAACACCCGCAGCTCATCTCGTAGCCCATGTTCAAATCTCACACAGTGCTTGTAGTCAGTTGCAACAATCCCTCGGGCATACCGGCTTAACCTCAGAAATTTTGCCTCATACTCGGCTACTGACTTACCCCCTTGAACAAAATTTAAGATTGCCTTCCTCTGCGCATCCACATAATTGGCTTCGACATATTTTCTTTGAAACTTTATCTTAAAGAAATCCCAATCCACTCAGTCTGCTAGAGTACCCTCTCTGATGGTGAGCCACCACTGGTAGGCCTCATCCCGTAGTAGAGAAACCGCGCCATTCAGCTTCTCTTCAGTTGTTCAGTCTAAGTCATCCATAATTCTCTCGACTGCCTCCAGCAAATATTCAACCATGTTTGGAGCTACTCCCGAGATACCTCTAAACATTTCGGCTCCATTAGCTTGGAGTCACTCAGGGATGGACTTCCGTGTTGCTATTCCTGTGTTTGCCTCAGGCACTCGCTCTAACATGCGCAACATTGCTTAAGACACTACATCATCTCCACCCGTTTGACCCTGAAACTCTATTTCTGCAGTAGGCGGTGGCGGTACCTCATTTTCTGACCCATAACCAGACCCTATGGGTTCCGACATAGTCACCCTACCCCTACCACGACCATGCACATTACGCCCACGTCCTCGAGTGCTCATGACTAGCGTTCACGATTTAATCTGACTTAGAAATTTTATGCATTAGCATTTCTTTCCACTATTTAACAACGGATAGTCTTATGGAAAAGAGTTTTAACAGTAGTTCTTTCGAATTTGAATTCTATTTACAAAGTTCAATTCTCAAGTCGGTATTTCTTAATTCCAGAATTCACATTCAATCCACATCATGCAGAGCATCACATACCTACATCAAACACAAGTAAACATCCATGAGCTCACATTCATCCCTAGGGGTATTTTCATCATTTCACTGCCCAGGGGAATTTTCGTAATTTTTTTTAAATAAGGTTTCTTGGTGATTTTTCAAAATAGGGGTATTTTGGTAATTTCTCAAACAAGGGTATTTTGGTCGTTTTACAAAATCAAGGGTGTTTCGATAAATTTTCTCAACCTAAGGTGTTTTAGATAATTTACAAAATCAGGGACATATAAGTAGTTTTACAAAAATTAGGGTACTAGTCCCTTTCGGGTTTTAGTCATAACTTTCGCCCATCAACAAGTCCTCGCGGCTAAAGTGAACAGACACTACGCACCAGGTAGGAATCCAGAAAAGAGGAGGTGAGTCACTAGGACCGCTTAAATACCAAGCTCTTCGTGGATCCATTCCTAGACATGTGTATGCTTGTTACCACACCTTAACTTAGCAACTTGGTCACAGACATGTTTAATTAGGGAAATTAAATCTTATGAAGTTTGCAGAATTGTTTAGTCGAGCCCTAAGGTCCATTATCACTGTCCTACTAGTCAACACCCATAACGCCTATCAAACCCCATATCATATCAGAACAAAAGTTAGAATACTTACTTGGCGGACTTGGGCTGGAGACGTAGGAGCCATGCAAAAAAAGACATGTATTTCATTCTACTATGTTTTAAAACCATTTTCAGAAGACGTTTTGAACCCAAAACCAAAAGCCGAGCCTTTAAACCAAGCTCTGATTCCAAAATTGTAACACCCTAAACTCGGCCCAAACACTACGACCGGATCTGACACGTCATTAGGGGAAAGATGTAAATGAAATTTGATATCCAAGGTCAGAAAATATCGTAAGTTTAAAAACTATCTACTTGAGGTGTGGTTTTGAAATCAGAGGTCAGCAGTTGGAAGAAAACCCCGGAGTTGAGTTGAATTACATTTATTACCCCAATTGATATAAGAAGAAAACAGTTGTTTTTACTCTGCCCTAAGTTTTTGAAAGCTCTTTTCGTTTTAACTCCCATATTAAAACATAGTAACTCCTTTCTTTAAATATTTACCAAATAATAAAACCAACTTAAGAATCCAAAATTTACCGAATTGATAGTGGCCTTAGTACATAATTAAAATCCCCCAACGGAAAATAGCAATTCATATTTAAAAGTGAAGTTTACTAAATAAAATCCTGCATGGCCACCCCGAGTCTGTTCCAACCCAGTCCAATGTATCATGAGCTACCTGCAATGTGTTAAGAAAAATAGGGCGAGTCACCAGACTCAGTGTGCAATCATCCTACCACATTCCACAAGTGGCCTTGGCCCTCAAATCCACATACCATGTACAAATATTAAAAATGAAAACCCAACCCAACCTAATACCATCCTCTACACACCACTCTGTACTTCCATCCTCATACACACCGGGGAATTTCTAAAATCGACCCTCCATCTGCTACACACCTCTTTAGCAGTCATGCTGACAGACACACTGCTCAAAGTCCACATAAGTGGTCTAGCCACTGAATCCACACGTGATTAAATCACCATATCCACAACGAGGCTTGAAGCCACCATTGGTCATGACAAGGTCACCCATATATTCACTTCCCCTTTTAATCATTTATATTCCCACCCATGCATCTGCAACATAATATAGCAAATGTCCAACATGATGAACATATAGGTATATATATTCATATAAATAATCATACTCACGTGCATCCACAACCACTTATCCACAATCATTAAGGTAGATAGTAAACTAACCTGATTACCGATTACCCATCATAGGTAATACACCCACCATTGCCACTGTTTTCGACTTTCAAGCAACACATATATATTCATAAAAAAAATTAAAGGAATGGTGTGATAACTACACACATGTGAACCTGGAGAACTAAACTATTGATCTCCCTAACGTCCTAACTCGAAGAGATTACGACGATCTACATGTCTTTTTCAGACACTGGCCCACAGTCCGATGGCCAATCCCTAACCGTTGGAACTGCTCGCTTCTTGAATTTAGGGGTAGGGACTACGCGTCCAATCCCCTTCTTTACTTGACTGGTACTCGAACCCATATGATATAATCTTGGTCAGAATACCCGTTTAAAACGTTGATTATAAAAATAATTGAACTAAGTAAATACTTTAATGAAGTGTTCCCTTACCGAAATTGACTGATCCCGAAGAGTCTACACCTAAACTAAAAGATCATCGAAGTCCCTCCATAGATTCGGCCTAACACCCATGGTCCAAATGCAGTGGCCTTCGGCCAAACAAAATGTGTATCCTTTTTACCTTGGTTGATCGAACCCAACTGATCCCTAATACCCCCACACTGGCTACAAATGAAAGGCACGAAATCAAGCCCCCATAAGTTCGGCCATGCATGAAAAACAGAGTTAGGCTTTTGGTTTCGGCACCAAATAGAGAATGAGAAAGATTCAAAAGGGAAAAGAACCCTTACCACAACCACTAAACCCGATTGGGAAAATTGACAGGAGATGAGTGACGGCACTTCCTCTAGAGATTAACACATGAAAATAATCACTACCAAAAAATAGAGATTCGGCTAAGGTTCAAATGAGTGGAAGGTTCATTCGACTACAAAAACAAAAGAGAAGGGTTGTTCGGCTTTTGAAAGAGAAGTGAAGGTTTAAGGTTATCAAAGTGAAAAAGAGAAGAAGAGAGGGGTAAGGTTTGGCTTTTAGAGAAGAAGTAGAGGGAAAAGAAAATGAACAAAAATGCACCAAATGGTCTCTTTTAGTTTCGACTCTTGGCCATATGGAAAGAATAAAAAAAAGAAAAGAATGATTAGCTTTGATTGGCACCTTCCGCAAGGAGATTAGAAAAGAGAGAAAAATGAAAAAGATGCATACTCCCAACTACTAAAACACCTACATTCGGCACGTAAACCCCTAAACTGAAACACCCTCTCACACCCTTCTTGCATGACCAAAAATCCTACCTCTTAGAACCCCATATTTGGCCAACACTCCTTCCCTTTCCAAATCCCTTCTTTCTCTCCTTAGATCCCTCTCCTTCACACATTCAAACATGTTTGAATGCTTCAAACTCCTAAAAACCCTCTCCACCAATCATTCAAAAGTGTTTGACCCAATCAACACTCCCTCTTCAAGAGCCCTTGCCGAATCCACCACCTACCTCTTCAGATGCCAAAATAAAACTCCCAAAATGCTATCCCTGCTGCTCAAACTCCTTCCTCCTTATAACTCCCCCTGAAAGAACCCCTAGGCGTCCAAAGTGGCGCCCCCTTGCCACTACACCACCCTAATCTTTATGTCAGTATTCACCACATTTAATCCCTTAAAGCCCGGCTCTACTAGCTCTCCCCTAAAGGCTTAGAACCAAAAATTTTCACTAAGGCCTAATCTTAGCCCCAAGGTTTCCCGAAGCCCTAAACACACTCAAACAACTATACAGAGCATACTAACACATAAATACGAAATAAATACAAAGCCTCTAAATCCCGAATGTTACAAAACTTTTTCAATTCCCTGCAAGTTTCATGCACATGCTGACCCATAATAGAGATATCCATGTCGCTTCTTTTAATTCTGTTTATTAGGCTAGCATTGTCAGACTCAAAAATAACATTTTGGAGATTTCAACTCATGGCTAGCTGTATCCCTTATTTGAACACCACAAACTCAGCCCATTCATTGGTCAATGCCACATCTTTACAACCCCCATAACTTCTTATGACAAGCCCCTTCTCATCTCTCGTGATAACCCCATACCCCATTCAACACCGTGGCATTGACGTTAACCTTCACAAAACGTCTCTTAAGCTTTTTCTAATTAATACAAGTGGGAGAAAAATGAATAATAGGTTTATGGTTGATGTTGTGAACCCGAAATTCATTTCTCAATGTAAGGGCTCTCTCCCAAATCACGCTTGCAGCCTCTTTCTTACCTCAAAAAATGAAGTTGTTCCTGTTGTTCCAACTGTTCCAAAGGAGGGTGATAAAGTTTGCCAATGCCTTTTTGTCAAGAAGCCTCATTGAAGCTTTCAACCAATCAATGCAATTTTCAAAGTTTCCACTGATCAACCTATCTTCCAACCCACAACAGTAGAGAATAGCATGCGTCAATGGACAGTCTTTGATGTTGTGGAGAAGAGTCTCATTTTTAGCCCCGCAACGCTGGTACCTGCGATTTGTATTAGTTTAAATGGAAGCAATCCTACTGTTAGTGGGCATAATGTCATGGCCTAATCTACAAGCAAACACTCGTACCTTGGGAAGAGTTTTTAACTTTCAAATAATTTTCCAAAATAGCCAATGAGGACCCATGCCAATACTTTGGAGGATAAGCCAAAAATAAGTCGACTTCGTATTGAAGACACCATGATGACTATGAAACCAATCCAAACTAGCGAAGAATAAGTCGACTTCGTATTGAAGACACCATGATGACTATGAAACCAATCCAAACTATCTTTTAGCCCATTAAGGATAA
Source organism: Gossypium rotundifolium (assembly GCA_025506655.1). Classification (NCBI taxonomy): domain Eukaryota; kingdom Viridiplantae; phylum Streptophyta; class Magnoliopsida; order Malvales; family Malvaceae; genus Gossypium; species Gossypium rotundifolium. Next base: position 47,285,559 of record CP106722.1, read on the forward strand.
TAGGAATGTTGCAAGACTATTCCTCCAAGTACTCATCATAAATGTCACCGACCAACCACCCAAATCCTTTTTCCAATCTCCTAATAGCAGTAGCTATACTCCCCCAATTGACTGTCAGATATTACATATACAAAATCGACATCCAAACAATTTAGTAACTACTTCTTCACCACTTCTTTCGTATATAGATTTAAATGGTGTTGTGCATCCACCACTGGTTTCTTTCCTTCTTCTAATTTGATATTATGTGACATAATGTAGAATTGATTCCCTTAATATCAACAAGAGTGCATCCAATTTATTAAGTGCCTAGGTAATGGTTTCAATTCTAGTTCAAGTGGTTTAATAATAGTAGGGACCATTTTTGTTGCGATAAAGATTACCTGCTCTGGTTGGCCTCTACTTTTAGGCAACTAGTAAAGTTGAAGGGCTAGCTCACTATTTTCTTGTTCAACATCATCCAAACTTTCCCGTTCTAGTTCATCTTCATTACGTTCAATAGAGTCTAGTGTCGTTGATTCTAGGTTATCAGATGTCTATTTTTTATGCATACCTTTAGCTAGGTTGGCATTTTCTACTTCCCAGGTTATGCCCAATATGAGTTTGTTTCCACTAACATTTTCTAATATGTTAACGATTTCTTTTCTGATATTTGACCAAATACTCCCTCCAGTTATAATATCAAATGTCTCTTGCTCTATCCATCCAACCCATCATAGAAATGTTGTAATTAGATTGTAAAATTGATACCTCCTCCGAATATTGAACGAATAATTGTTTTGATCCTTTCGCAAGCTTGTCTCAATGTCTCAATCGCATCTAACTTAAATTTAAATAACTTTTCATCTGTACTGATTGCATGGGTCATCGGCACCACACGACGTAAGAATAATTGCACAAATTTAGTCCAGATTATAATTTTATCTGGTGAAAGTGGCTCTACTCAAGCTTTTTCCTAACCCTCTAAGGCAAAAGGAATAAGGAGCAATTTGATAACTTCTACTGAAACACAATCATACACAATGGTACTGCATATGTGTTTGAACTACCGAAGGAAAGCTATGGGGTCCTCATTCCTATAATTGTCAAACCTGACATTTGTTGATATTCATGTTATTAGTGACACATTCAATACAAAATAGGGCTTTTGAATAATAGGTCGAGTGATACTAGGTTGTAACCAGTTCATGTCAAAAGGAACTACCCCTAGTACCTGCATCATCACCTTAAAGTTTAATAGAATATTATAAGTCAAATACTAAGGATTACTTTATGAACTTCTCTAATAATTATTTGGTACTAAACATTTCATGATTGTTAACAACTTATATTACCAAAAGGAACCAATTATTAGTCTCCGAGTTAGTAAGAAGCTCCATCGTTGTCTTCCCCGTCATGAAGTCATACCTAGAAATAAAAAAATGAAAACGTATATATATTTACAAATTTCCTAATTTTTTATAATGCAAACATTAAAATTAATCTATTAGTGTTGCCTCCTCAAGAACGGCGCCAACAACTTGACCACCTTCAAACGCACTAACATCCAAAGTATAAATACTACAACTAAATAAATGAAATTGAGGCAATGTCTGAAAGTATACGGGCCATGTTGTAATATAGTTACAATGAAGTAGGTAAGTACTTTGAGGATCTTTCCTATAGGAGGCAAGTACTACAGTAACTTTAACCTAAACGCAAATAAATCTAATTAGTACATTAAATAAATTATATTACGAAAAAACATAAAGAAGAGAAATTATCTATGAATCTAAGAAAAGAAATAACATGCATAAAATAATAAAAATGAAAAACTTAATCTCTAAGCTCAAACAAATCTAAGCATGGGTGATTAGTTCGCTTTGGTGATCATAATTAATCCCTATTTCGAGTTTCTACTCAATCAACTAGTCATTACCCTGGCAAGATCTCTTGATCTTCCACTCAACTAATTAGTCAGCAAGAACTACTTACCCGTTGAACTCATAGTCTAGACTGGTTTAGGGATAAGGGATTCATGCACAGGCCATAACAATTTTGGGTTAATTCCCACCTAAATGATTTCCTAGGGTTTAAATTCTTCTTTTCCCAAACAACTAATCTATTGAGAAAACCCTACATAGCAATTAATTAATCACACCTCCACTCACTAATCCCCCATAAGAGGATTAGTTCCTCATGGAATCCATAAATATAATAAACTTGATAAATTATATAAACATAAAGAACAGTTCAAAAATAAAGTTTAAGAGAATCCAAATTATATTGATTGAATTGAAGCGTACAAATCCTTAAAAGTTGGTTAAATCCACGTATATGATTCTCTGTTGAACATGGACAAACTAAATGAAAATAAAACTAAAGCCTAAAAGAAACTGAATGTAACAACCCATTTTTATTGTAATCGGAACAGTGGTTTCGGGACCACAAATCTAATCCCAGAAGAGAAATTTATTTTTAATTATTTTATGATCTACAAAATTATAGAAATATCGTGTGAAAATTTCGTTAAAAAATTTTACCGGTTATATGCCTAATTTGAAGAAAGGACAAATTTGCATAACTTGCAAAAGTTGAGTTCTAGTAGCTATATATATCAAGTACCTATGGAATTTGAGGTCCTTATATAGAAAATAGACCAATTATTAGGGTTAGCAGATAAGGATGATGATTCATCCATGGAAATTTAATTAAATAAAAGGATGAAATTTGAAAGAAAAGATGAAAAGATGATAAATAATAAAATAAATAAAATACCATCATTTATGTTCATCTTTCCCAAATAAAAGACATGGAAACCCTAGTTATGGATCTTGAGGATGGACAAGCTTATTTTTCTTATAGCAAATAGACTAATTCTCGGGTTGTAGATAAGGATGATAATTCATCCATTAAAATTTAATTAAAGAAAAGGATGAAATTGGAAAGAAAAAGATGAAAAGATGATAAATAATAAAATAAACAAAATATCATCATATATGTTCATCTTTCTCAATTAAAAGACATGCAAACCCTAGTTATGGAGCTTGAGGATGGACAAGCTTATTTTGATTAATTAGGTATGTTTTCATGTCCCCTTTTTAATAATTTTATATTTTTGAGATCGTAATCGCTTAATATACCTATCTCGGGAATTAATTTGAAAAGTTATTAACGTACTAGGGTTTTTCCATGGATGAGTATGCTAAAATTTTGAAGTTCTATCTCGGGAATTAATTTGAAAATTTGAAGTTCATGGTAGAAAATGAAAGGTTGTTGATAGATAAACAAGTTTTACAAATAGAACTTTGATGAAATTATGATTTAGGGACTAAATTGAAAAAAAATTGTAAAACACATAGAAAAATTCTATTTTTTGTTAAATTCACAGGCTGTTATTAAAACATGTAAAAATTGGCTAGGCTTGGAATAAGGATTAAATTGCATAAATTTTATTTTCCAAGCCTAAGGACAAAATTATCATTTATGAAAAGTATAGGGCAAAATGGTATTTTTTCCTAGAAAGTGAATTGATTTCAATTGAGCATGAAATGTATTAAATTGAGTTAAATTTACTCTATAGATTCAGTTAGACCTCATACGGAGTTAGATCGAGGAAAACGGAAAATATCGGATTAGTAGTCTTTGTGAACATGAACATTGTCAAGGTAAGTTCGTGTAACTAAAATGTATGTTTATATGTTTAAATTGAATGTTAGGATTGTGAAATGTACGATTGTCATGTATAAACATAAATCACGTATTCAAAAATGTTTGACAAGTGTTAAGTCCTATTTAAATCCTCTGAGTTCCCAATTTTGTCCCGACTTGATTCTAATTTTTTTTGGGCCTTGATGGCTCTTATAAGGGACTATATGATTGATTTATGATGTGAATGAGATATGATGTGAAATTAACGATAATTGATTTATATATTCCAAGAATACTTTGTAACCCTATTCTGGCAACGGATACGGGTTAGGGGTGTTACACTCGAAAACTAAATTACAAGGAAAATTCTAAACTATGGAAGTTGTCTGAAACAAGTGTCTAAAGAGCCTATTTATAAAGTCAGGGTTGGTCGTCATCCTTCTCCTTAGGTTCGCTGACGTTTCCATGTTAATTTTCATTGTACAGACCAAAACTCCCATCACTTGTAATTCTTCTTGTACAGGGCCAGTGTTGCAACACCTAGAGCCTATGTCATTGGCTATGTCGCAATACCAAAGCCAGTATTGGTATACTTGTATTATGCTCCCTTTGTTGTGACATTGGACCTTTGTGTTGCAACAGGCGACCAACCTTAAGCTCTTATGCCTTTAAATGGTGTCCTATTGACTGCCTTCAGATGTACCAACGTCTAGGATATGAATACTGCAACTAAAAGATATGAAATAGAGGTGGTGTCTATAAGTATACGGATCAAGTTGTAATATAGTTACAATGGAATGGGTGAGCACTTCTAGGATCGTACCCAAAGGAGGTGAGTACTAGATTAATTCTAACCTAAACACAAATAGGTCTAATTAATACTTCAAATAAACCATACTAAGAATAAGTATAAAAGGGAGGAATTATAACACCCCTTACCCGTATTCAAAGCCGAAATAGGGTAGAATGCATTACTAGACTCATATGCAAGCAATTATGTAAAACTGGGACATGACTTTCCACTCAAAATTAAAACTTTTCATATCACCTCTTAAACAAGCCTCACGAGGCCTAAATCATACATTAGGAATGATTCGGTATCAAATCAAACTCTTTTAAAGATCTCTAGAAAGACTTAAAAAAGTTCTATCAAACAGTCCACACGCCTGTGTGGAGGAAAGGACACGCTCATGTCTTAGCCCGTGTGCAAAAACCTTGGCATTCTATTTCTGACGCCATCACCCCATAAATGTCACATGGCCAAAACACATGCCCGTGTCCTTCAATCATGTGGCGAATTAAATTCCTAATTCAGGTGCAGACTTCACACGGCCTAGGCACATGCCCATGTACCATGGTCTTGCCTTCCACACGGTTGAGACACACGGCCGTGTCTCTACTCGTGTGGCTACTACTGAACATACTAGCTTGCCATGCAGGGGGACAAACGGCCTAACCACACGCCTATGAGGCTGATCGTGTGTCACACACGGCCTAGACACACGCCCGTGTAACAACCCGATTTAGGGGCTAGTCAAAATAGTGGTTTCGGAACCACTAATCCATGGTTGAAAAAAATTATTTTAATATTATGTTATGAGTTATGGCATGATTATTTAGGTGCATGAAAATTTTGGTGCTTTAATTTTAGCGATTGCATGCTTAATTGCAAAAAATGGTAAAATCGCATAAAGTGCGAAAGTTCTATTTTACAAGCTAAAGATGTTTAAAAGCCATATAATAGTAATTAGAGGTCCCTAATGTGCAATTAGGCCTTGATTAGGGTACTGGCCGACCATAGGGACAAAGAATTAGAAATTGGTGGAAATTAGGTGACTTAATTGACTTGTTATAATAAAATAAAGAAAAAAATATCACCTTTTCTCTCCATCTTCTTCACCTAAAATTCGCTTCAAAATAGGGGTTGAGAGCTCAAAAATTTCATCCAAGCTTTTCACCTTGCAAGTAAGTGTTTTAATGGCCATTCTTTGATAATTTTTGTACTTTTGATACCCTTGTAGCTTGAGCTAGCTAATGAGGGGACTATTTTGCAAAATGGTTAAGAGTTTAGGGTTTTTCCATGAGAGCATTAAATTAATGTTGCTTTCTAAAATTTTATGGAAGAAAATAAGTCTTAGTTGTTAAATAAATAACTTTTGTGAAAGGTGTTTCCATGAAAACATCTAAAAGGACCTTTTTGTAAAGGTTGTAAAACAGATGCTAAATGTGTGAAATAATGAGTATTGGGAGTTGCTATAAGAGTAAAAAATGTTCAGATAGGCTCGTTAAAAGAAGAAATTAGATTACAATTGATTTACGAGCCTAGGGGTAAAATCATAATTTTGTGAAAGTCTAAGGGCAAAGTGGTAATTTTGCCAAAGTATGATTATTGAAATGTATTGATTAATGTGGTAATTAAATGAGCTAATTTGTTATTATAGATCAAGAAGAATGAGGAATTAACCTTGACCGAGGAAAAGGCAAGGTTTCGAACTAGATCGCAAAATTACATATTTTGGTACCGAGGTAAGTTTGTGTGTAATAAATTCAACATCATGTTATTAAGTTTTAAAATGCTTGATATTTGTGAAGATGTATATTATTTCTATGAAATTGAGTAATGATGTTAAATGAAAAAATGATGAGAATTTATGATGTTGAAGTCACGGATGGACTTTAAAAAGTGAGAGGATATCATTATAAAAACATGAGATTGGTAAGGTCCTCTGTAAGACCATGTCTGGGACATGGCCTCAGAATCGAATTGAGATCCCAGATAAGACCATATCTGGGATATGGCATTGGCATCGAATATGAAAATCATATAAGACCATATCTAGGATATGGCATCGACATCGACATGAGATACTGTATAAGACCATATCTAGGATATGGCATCGGCATCGAGATGTGACCCCATGTAAGACCATATCTAGGATATGGAATTGGCGTCGTGTTTATGTGTATAATGATGATTGTGTATTCTCGGTTGTTCCAAGTGATTCATCGGGAAAAATAGTAAAGTTTATAATAGAGATGAAGTTAGTGCTAAAGATATGTGATAAAGTGATACAAGTACATGTCAGTAATTCATGAGAAATGTTTATGATATGTGACATGACATGTAATTAGTAAGAGTAAGCATAAGTAAATGTGCTTGAGACTTTGTGTTTTTATTCAATGTAATGGGTGGATGACATTATGAGCCTTATTGTTGCTATTTATTTCATGCAAACTTACTAAGCTTCATGCTTACCTCTCTCATTACCCTTTTCCTTGTAGTATCACCAAGTTAAATCAGGGATTGTAGGACGTCAGAGTTTAAAATCACACTATCAACTTCTCTCTAGAATAGCATAGTTTGATTAATTTTAAGTATAACATGTATAAGAACTTGGTTATTTTGTGTTATGTCATATTTGTTAGTCAATCTGTGGCTATTAATGTCATCAAATTCATTTTGTAAATGGTCATTGGAATTTGGCCAATACTTGATAAGTTTATATATTCAATGAAGATGAAGTTCATGAAATGCATGGTTGTCTGATGGATTGAGCAATTGAGCAAAGATTATGCATAATGAACATAGTGTAGACCTATGTATGGATGTCTTGATTTTCGGCATTAGAAGTGCCTTATGGTCATGGTATATAATGTATTGAAATGGTATAAGTGTAGTTCCTTGGTAGGGTGGCAATTGGCTTGGTAGAGAGCCTTGCAATTGTACACACGGGTAGACACACAGGTGTGTGTCTAGGCCGTGTGTGATTCACGGTCAGCCCCATGGGCGTGTTGATAGACCGTGTGTACCCCTGCATGCTAAGTTGGTAAGTTTGTATGCCTAGTAGTAAACGCACGGCCTGAGACACTGTCGCGTGTCTTAATCGTGTGTGAGACACGGCCTAAGACAAGAGCATTTGCCCGGGCCATGTGAAGTCTGCACCTAAAGTTAGAAATTTAATTCGATACATGGTCTAAGGACATGGGCATGTGCCTTGGCCGTGTGACTTTATTGATATGATGATGTCATAAATAGAATGTTGAGGATTTCACACACGGGTGAAGACACGGGAGTGTCATGGCTGTGTGAGGAACACGAGCTATGGACACGGGCGTGTGTCAGACCGTGTGAAAACCCCTGTAGGTTCAAAATGAAAAAATAAAATCCACATGGACTAGGGACATGGGCGTGTGTGATTAAGCGGCTTGCCCACACAGGCGTGTCCCTCTTCACACGAGCGTGTGGCCCTGTTTTGAGTCAAAATTTCCTAAGTGTTCAAAAGTTTTCAATTTAGTCACGAATCATTCCGTGTGCAAGTTTAGGGTCTTGGAGACCTATAATAAAAACATTAAGGTCTCAAATGAAAAGTTTTAATTTGAAATGAAATTTTACATATTGATGTTGTATGTTTGAGCAAGTTAAGTGCGGTAATGCCTCGTACCCGATTCAAGTGTCGAATACAGGTAAGGGGTGTTACAGCCCATGTGTCTACCCGTGTGGACAAGAACAAGGCTATTTTCCAAGCTCTTTCTACCACCCCAACTTATACAAACATAAATCACACCAAACCATCAACTCATTCATGCATAATTAAACCAAGTAATTCAACCATGCGACTTTCACATTCATGAATAACCTCATCATTTCATATATTAATAAGAAAGAGCCATCAACTATGGCCTTATGCAAAAAAATTCATATTTGAATGAGCCAACACATTTGGCCAAAACAATATGACATTCAACTAAGTCTAGTCCCTATACATGCCATACTTAAAATGCTAAATCTAACTATACCAAGATGTTCTGATAGTGTGGGTGATCTTCTGGTTATCTCCATATCCCGAGCTGGCTCTTCGACACTATAAAACAAGGGAAAATAGAAGGGAGTAAGCTTTAAATTTAGTAAGTCTATATGTAAACAATAAGCATCATACCACATACTTATTAATCAACAACATTACATACTATGTAAAAACCATTCATATCCTCAGAATCATGCTTACTCATTTCAAACCTTACTACATGTAACAGTCCGGTTTGGACCGTAGTTAGAATAGTGGTTTTAGGACCACAAATCTGAGTCATAAAAACATTTTTATATTATTTTATGTGTCTATAGTATGTGAATTGACATGTGTGAAATTTCCATGTTTTAATTTGATTGTTTGTGTATTTAATTTACAAAAAGGACCTAATCTCAAAAAAATGCAAAAGTAGCCTTCTATTTGATTAGGTGTTGAATTGATGTGTCTTATTAAGTGTGAGGTCCTTATGTAGTAAATAGTCCATTGGATTAATGCATGGACAAAGATGGACATATGTTAGTGGAATTTTAATGTTAATTTAAAAGGTTAATTTGGCAAATGAGTAAATAACATGAATTAAAATAAAACAAACATTAAAAGATGGCTATTATCATCTTGTTTAGCCGAAATTGAAGAAAGAAAAGTTAAGTTTTTACATCTTTGAAATTTGGCTACTTCCAAGTTTAATTAAGATCAAGAACGAAAGAAATTAGAATTAGATCGGGGGAAGTCGAAAGTAGTCAAGTAGTCAATTTCATCCATCGTTATCCGAGATTATTAAAGATACGAGAAGCTCGGGGATCGTCGAGGATCAGCAACACACTATCGAACTATCTTTTGGTACCTTTTGAAGTTGTATATATTGAAGTATGGCATGTATAGGCTAGAGTATTTGGATGATGTTTTGAGTTATGTAATTATATCCAATGTGATATAGCTTGATAATGAATATGTTTATGAATGAGTAGTTCATGCTATATGATACATAATTTGGTATGGTTTGATAGGCTCATGGTTGGTCTAATGACATGGTCAATTTATGGTGAGTTTAATGGATGATTTGGGAGTTGACATGATAGGTAATGCTATGAATTGTACTGGATTGAAATGATGAATGATTTATATATCTTTATTGTGGAGTTGGTGTTTTTAAATTAGTATGATTACGTTAAGTTTAGTATATGAAATGAATGATATTGTTAAAAGTTAAATTAAGCATGTTTTTGAAAGTTTTGGATGCTTTTAGAGTATGAATTAAGGCTTATTGGATGTTGTAGGTTTAAACCAAATTTTGGGTGTCAAATTGGCCAAATAAACGGTCTATATTTGCCCACATGGTTGAGCACACGAGCGTGTGTCTCGACTGTGTCATTTAAGTTGTTAATTCGAACCAAGTCAAACTCACACACAGGCTGGACACACAGGCGTATGACTGGCCATGTGAAATAAGTCAGTGTCGACCATGGTTAAGCACACGGGCGTGTCTTCGGCCGTGTTGACAAGTTAGTACGTATGCCCTGTTTTGCTAAGGCTTGGACACACGCACGTGTCTATGGTCAGTGTGCTCTGCCACACAGCGCAGGACCTCTGTAACTTTGAAAAATGTTTGATTTTTAAAAAATTTTGTATGTACTCGGTTTAGTCCCGACCCCTTTCTAATGCATGTTTAAGGTCTCGTAGACTTATTTAAGGGACTCTATGTACATGATTTGCTACAATTTGATGATGGTGTATATTATGTTTGTGAATTGATCGTAAAAGTTCTGTTATGTCTGGTAATGCCTCTTAACCCAATTTCGACGATGGCTACGGGTTAGTGGTGTTACATTTTATTATCATCAGAGCTACAATTTAGTCGATTCTAGGGCTGACGTAGCACGTGTGAATCTAGCTATACATGCCATATTTATAAAATGTGATAGTGTGATGATTCCTGACAATTGAAATGTGTTATCGTATAGTAAATGGATCCCGATCGAGCCGTAGTAGATGTTGTAGAAAGTAATGCTCCAGCTCTTGCTCAAGGGGCAGCGCCGGCTGATTCTAGGTTGATTTCGAGTGGTCATGGAAGTGAGGCTAAACAAGCCTTTTATTAGATGATGAACGAGGGGTTTACACAATACATTCGGACAAATCTGACTGTTCCACAACCATCTCCCCACCGATTCCTCCTCAAATACCTGTTATACCACAAGTTGTTGATCCAGTACGAATGAATAAGCCACCGGTGATAGAATTAGGAAACACGGAGTCAAAGAATTCAGAGCCACTGTTGATGATAATGTCGAGCGAGCTGAATTTTGACTTGATAATATGATTCATATGTTTGATGAGCTATCATGTACACCTGATGAGTGCATCAAATGTGTTGTATCATTGCTTCAAGATTCCGCGTATCATTGGTGGAATACACTAATATCTATAGTTCCAAGAGAACAAGTTACTTGGGAGTTCTTTTAGACTGAATTCCGTAAGAAATACATTAGTCAAAGATTCATTGATCAGAAGTGCAAAGAATTCCTTAAGCTAAAATAGGGTTGTATGACTGTAACAGAATATGAGAGGGAATTTATGTCCGAGAATGTGTTTCGACTAAAGCAATAATGTGTAAAAATTCAAAGACAGGCTGAATGAAGATATCAAGCTATTAGTCGGGATTCTTGAAAGAAAAGAGTTTGTTGAACTTGTTGAGCAGGCCTACAAAGAAAAAGAGCTTAGGAAAGAGAAAAGAAAAGCTGACTATGAAGCTAGAGATGCACGTAAGAGATTTTCAAGAAAGTTTTTCCAATCAAAATTAAAGAAATTTCGAGATGATTCTAACCGTTCAAAGGCTACTGTGGGTTATTCTAGACGGGATCGAGATAGACCAGTTGTGAGTTTGAGAGCTACTTCAGTATCTAGTGTTGATAATGTCAGATCAAATCAATTGGAATGCTAATATTGTTGTAAATGACATCCCAACATTTGTAGATTGAATGATCAAGCCTGTTTCAAATATGGATCATTAGATCATTTCATTCGTGAGTGCCCAGAGTTAGCTGAGCAAAACACAGTACAGAATTTCAGATCGAGTAATACGGTATCTCGAGGTAGACTACCCAGGAACACGTAATGTGAGTAGCAGTTGAGAGGAACTAAAGACACAACTATTAAATCTGAGGCTCGTGCACCTGCCAGAGCTTATGTTATTTGTGCCCGCGAAGAAGCTTCGTCTTCAGATGTGATTATTGGTACTTTCATACTCTATGATACTGGTGTTGTTGCATTGATTGATCCTGGTTCTACTCATTCTTATGTATGTGAGACTTTAGTATCTAGTAAGACTTTGCCTGTAGAGTCTACTGAGTTTGTGATTAGAGTATTGAACCCCAAAGGTCGGTGTGTTTTAGTTGATAAAGTGTGCAAGAATTGTCGATTGATAATTTGATATTCATGTTTTTCGACTGATTTGATGTTGTTGCCATTTGATGAATTTGATATAATTCTGGGTACGGATTGGTTTACTTTGCATGATGCTATCATGAACTTCAAATGGAAGACTATTAATTTTTGATGTTAGAACGAGGAGATTATTCAGATTGAGTGTAATGATCTGAATGGATTACCGGCAGTGATATCTTCGATGTTAGTGCAGAAATATGTGAGAAAGGGTTGTGAAGCTTATTTTTCTTATGTGCTTGACTCTAAAGTGACAGAAAAGAAGATAGAATCAGTACCAGTTGTGAGTGAACATCCGGATGTGTTTCCCGAGGAATTATCGTGTTTGCCACCGATCCGAAAGGTAGGGTTCGGTTTTGAGTTAGTGCCGGGGATCGACTCCGATATCGATAGCTCTGTACAGAATGGCATCGATTGAATTAAAAGAATTGAAAGCTCAGTTGCAAGAATTGACAGATAGGGGCTTTGTACGACCCATTTTTTCTCCCCGAGGTGCACCAGATTTTGTTCGTGAAAAAGAAAGATAGAACTATGAGAATGTGCATTGATTACCGACAGCTCAATAAGGTGACTATAAAGAATAAATATCTTTCGCCACGGATTGATGATTTGTTTAATCAATTGAAAGGGGCTACTGTGTTTTCTCAAATAGATTTGAGATTGGGTTACTATTAGTTGCGAGTTAAAGACTCCGATTTGCCGAAACCCACTTTCTGAACGAGGTACGGACACTATGAATTTATGGTTATGCCTTTCGAACTTACTTATGCACCTGCTGTTTTTATAGATTTAATGAATCGAATTTTCAGACAGTATTTGGATCGATTTGTGGTTGTGTTCATAAATGACATATTGATCTATTCTAGTGATGTATCCGAGCATGCTGAACATTTAAGATTAGTACTACAGAATTTATGTGATAAGTAGTTATATGCGAAGTTTAGTAAATATGAGTTCTGGTTACGAGAAGTCAGTTTTCTGGGACATGTTGTGTCAGCTGCAGGGATACGAGTTGATCTGGGCAAGATTTCAACAATTTTAGAATGGAAACCTCCGAGAAATGTGTCAGAAGTTCGTAGTTTTCTGGGATTAGCGAGATACTATAGACGATTTGTAAAAGGCTTCTCTATTATTGCAACCTCGATGACATGACTACTTCAAAAAGATGTTAAGTTCGAGTGGTCTGAAAAGTGTCAGAAAAGTGTTGATCAGTTGAAAGCCTTGCTGACCAAAGCTCCAGTGTTAGTTCAGCCAGAATCGGGTAAAGAATTCATTATCTATAGTGATACATCTTTGAATGGTTTGGGTTGTGTTTTGATGCAGGAAGGCAAAGTCATACCTTATGCCCCGAGACAATTAAAGCCACATGAAAAGAATTATCTGACACATGACATGGAATTGGAAGCTATTGTGTTTGCATTGAAGATATGGCGCCACTATCTGTTTGGTGAAAAATGCCATGTTTATTCCGATCATAAAAGCTTAATATAATTGATGACACAAAATGATCTAAATTTACAATAGCGGAGATGGTTAGAGTTGTTAAAATATTATGATCTTGTGATTGACTACCATTCGGGAAAGGCTAATGTCGTTGCTTATGCTTTAAGTCAGAATTCGTTGTTTGCTTTATGAGTGATGAATACTCAGTTGACCTTATCAGATGATGGTTCGCTAGTAGCTGGGTTGAGAATGAAATTGTTTTTTATTCAGCAAATTTGTGAAACTAAAAAAGTTGATAATGAATTGATAGCAAAACGGGCCCAATGTGATATGTATGCTGATTCAGAGTTCAGAGTTGATGCTGAAGGTTGTTTGAGGTTCAAAGATCGAATATGTGTTTTGAGAAATTCAGAATTAATTCAGATGATTTTGAATGAAACTCATAATGGTCGATTATCTGCTCACCCGGGTAGTACAAAAGTGTATAATGATTTGAAACCGCTTTACTGGTGGCCTGGTATGAAACAAGATATCTTTGATTTTGCTTCAAGATGTTTGATTTGTCAGCAAGTCAAAGCTGAGCATCAGGTACCATTTGGTTTAGTTCAGCTGATTATGATACCGAGTGGAAATGGGACAGAGTCGCGATGGATTTTGTATCGGGTTTGCCTTTGTCACCGAGTAAGAAAGATGCAATCTAGGTTATTGTGGATAGATTGACTAAATCGACTCATTTTATTCCAGTTCGCACATATTATTCACTTGAAAAGCTTGTTGAGTTGTACATTTCTAAGATTGTGAGATTACACGGAGTGCCTATTTCTATTGTTTTGGATAGAGATCCGAGGTTCACATCGCGATTTTAGAAGAAACTGTAAGATGCACTAGGTACGAAACTACATTTTAGCACTGCTTTTCATTCGCAGATAGATGGTCAACCCGAACAAATTATTTAGGTACTAGAGGATATGTTGAGATGTTGCATTCTCGAGTTTGAAGGTACATGGGAACGATACTTGCCACTGATTGAATTTTCGTATAATAACAGTTTTCAATCGAGTATCAAAATGGCACCTTATGATGCTTTGTATAGTCGCAAATGTCACACACCTTTGTACTGGACTGAACTCGGTGAAAATAAGATATATGGGGTTGATTTGATTAAAGGGACTGAATAGAAAGTGAAAGTGATTCGTGATAGTCTGAAAGCCACGTCAGATTGACAGAATTGTATGCAGACTTGAAACGAAAAGATATTGAATTTCAAATTGGGGACAAAGTGTTTTTGAAAGTCTTTCCGTCGAAGAAAATACTCAAATTCGGATGTAAAGGCAAATTAAGTCCGAGATTTATCGGGTCGTATGAAATTATTGAGCGTATCGGCCGGTTGCTTACAGATTGTTGTTACCACCTGAGTTAGAAAAGATCCATAATGTATTTCATGTTTCTATGCTAAAACGATATCGATCCGACCCATCACATGTAATTTCTCCATATGAGATTGAGATCCGATTCGATATGACTAACGAGGAAGAACCAATCCGGATTTTAGATCGCAAGGTGAAAAATTGAAAAATAAGAAAATCTCATTAGCGAAAGTCTTATGGCATCGACACAGGATTGAAGAAGTGACGTGGGAACCTGAAGATGCTATGAGAGAACGTTACCCAAACCTATTTGCCGGTAAGATTTTCGAAGACGAAAATCCTTAAGGGGGAGAAATGTAATAGTTTAGTTTGGACCCTAGTCAGAATAGTGGTTTTGTGTAACACCCCAAACCCGATCAATACACCACGACCAGATTTGGTATGTCACGGAGTGAAAATGTTTGAATAAACCAGTTACTGGTTAATTTTTATCGAGAATCTGTTGGTTGTTTTTAGAAACCATTTGCATCTAGAGTTGTTTGAAACTTTAGGTTTGGAATCATCTTTGTTAACCTCGTTATTACCTTGTGAATAACGTTACCCGATGGTAACGTTTGAAAAAAAACAATATTGAGTATAGTTTTGAAAACATTGATTTAATCCCGGTTGATAAAGCAAATCAGATTATAAATCATATGCATTAGATAGTTGAAATATAATCTAGAAATAAAAAAAACACAAATTAATACTTAGCGGCCTTATTACAAAACCAAACCAAATTGTTGTAAATAAATAAAACAAAAAATAGAAATTTTAAATAAAAATCTGAAACTAGCATGCATGGCCGCCACGAGTCCTCCCTGGCTCCATATCTGCAATCTACGCCTCATCTGTGAAATATAAGGGAAGGGGTGAGTCACCGAGACTCAGTGTATAAATCCCCCTACCCGATAGTGCAATCACTTACACAAATCATCAGTATAACATGCAAATCATGCAAACTCCATAACCTAACCAACCAATCTCCTTTATCTACCCCGTGGTCAAAACCACTAGTGGCCAAAACCACCGTGACCGTAGTCACAAATATATATATCGGTGTGGTCAAAACCATCGTGACCGTAGTCACAAATCAAGTGATGGGGCCAACCCATCGCGTGGTCGAAACCACGATGACAATCCCGTAATCAACATGTGGGCCAACCCACCGTGGTACCAAACCACCGGACGAGTCACAATATTCATATGTGGTCAAAACCACCGTGGTTAAAACCACTGGACTTAGTCACAAATTATAATATCAAAGATCGGACCAACCCGCTTGTGTGGTCAAAACCACCGTGACACCCAAAATAATTCCCCCCTCCTCTCAACAATCTCACCATCATGTCTATATCAATCGTGGCATAATAACATATAATGATGAAAATAACACATGGCATAACTTTAGACAATGACATGATAGCATATAACAAGATCCATAATCAGGGGACTTACCTGGAGTCCACGCTCATGCTCACAAGGCATGACTACCGATTTTAATGGCTACAACAGTTAACACAATAACATATCATACTAACGAAGTCTGTAAGCATTACACACCTGACTATTTGTAGATCTAAGCGAAATCCCGAAACGTTAGCCTTCACTCTACCCTACAATCGGTCAACACACACTTTTAAGATTATAGGCATTCGGCAAAATCACCAAAATCCCGAAGATGTATCGCACAAAGGTAGCACTTACCTTAATACTGATTTGGTTTCCAGCCAAATCCCGAAGCTATGCAATGAATCTCCCTTCACAATCGGCTAAGCCTTAACACATCATTAGGAATCTAAAGGCCATTCGACCATATCATAAATCCTGGAACCAAAAGAGATTGTTACCACTTACCTTTTTGACAGTTCCAACCACCAAGCACGAACGTTTGGCACCCCTAAGTAACCTTAAAGATTTCGACTACCAACATGAAACAAAATACTGATCTTTCATAAAAGATCGGATAGAAGAGAAGCCACTTACCAAGAGATTCTGCTCTTCAAAGAGGATTAGAACACGTGAGAAGAGAAGGGATGAGGCTAAGGGTATTCGCCAAAATACTAGATGAAAAAAAAAACAAGGCTTTCGCTTTTGAAGATGGAAGAGATGGAGAGGAAATAGACCCAAGATTCGCAAAGAAAAGAAAGAACTTTCGCACAAGAGACTTAAAAGAAGAAAAGATGTTGACTAGAGAATAGGTGTTGGTTTCAAGCACAACAAAGAATGAAGAAAAAAGAATGTGGTTGATGGGGTTTTGGAAAAGTGTGAGAGAAAAGAAAAGAAGATAATGGGAGAGGAGATTCGCAAGATGCCTAAGAGTCAAATGGTGCAACAAAAGAAGAAATCGGCTAGCCTAAAAGGGGGGTTTCAGCTTAGCTCACAACCGAATGCTCTATAGCATAAGCTACCCGAAAATGTCACTAGAAATTTTAGCACACCCTCCCCCCAGTCTCCCAACCGATTACTCTTCTTCAAACAAGAGTCCAGATTTTGGCAAACTCCCTGAATCACTCCTGGCCAACCATTCAAATGAGTTTGAATCTCACAAGCTCCTAAATTCTCTCTTCTCCACCAGTTTAAATTAGTTTGACTTAATCAACAGTTATCTGACAGAGTTTGAGCTGAGCACAACTCCTCCCTCCTTGGTGTCAAAATAACAAGCAGAAAACGAGATTTTTGCTGCCCGAACCTGAGCTCTTTTTCCCTACCTGTGGTGTCACCAACCAAGCACCTTAGTGGCGCCTCCCTTGCCACTTTGCCACTAGGTTGTTCGTGTCACAACACACTAAGAATATCCTTTAACCCCTAACTTCCTTAGCTCCCTATTCCTAAGTGCCAAAACGAAAATTTTAGCCATGACTCAAGCCTAACCCGAGGTCATGCCTAGGCCCTAAAACATGCTAAACTAGCACAGTAAGCATATCGTCACATGCAAACACACAAAATACAGAGACCCCATTTTAAGGATGTTACAGTTCTACCCCCCTTAAAAATAATTTCAGCCTCGAAATTACCTGGTCAGAAGAGTTGGGGGTATTGCCGCCGCATCACATCCTCTGGTTCCCACGTGGCCTCCTCCACACCATGGTTTCGCCATAACACTTTCACCAAGGGAACTGTCTTTCTACGCAAAACCTTGACATCCCGATCCAAAATCTGTACTGGTTCCTCCTCGAAAGACAAGTCTGAGCTTACATCAATCTCCGCAACTGGCACAACGTGTGACGGATCTGATCGATAGTGCCTAAGCATCAAAACATAGAAGACATCGTGAATCTGTCTTAACTTTGTTTGGCAAATGAAATGATAAGCTACGGTTCCACTCGCTTCAAGATCAGATATCTGACTCGATAAACCAAGGGCTTAGCTTCCCTTTTTGCCCAAATCTCAACACTCTCTTCCATGGCGATACTTTCAGAAAAACCTTATCACCCACTGCATACTCTATATCCCTGTACTTGAGATCGGCATAAGACTTCCTTCTCGACGCTTCTTTCGCATTTGAGCCTAAATCACCTTAACCTTATCCTCAGTTCCTGCCACCAACTCCGGACCCAATATTTTCCGTTCACCCAATTCTGTCCAACACATCGGAGTACGACATTTTCGTCCGTACAATGCCTTATATGGTGCCATTTGGATACTCACTTTATAACTATTGTTATAAGCGAACTCCGCCAATGGTAGATACTCCTCCCAACTACCATCAAATCCGTAATACGCCCTTAGCATGTCTTCTAAAACCCGAATTACTCTTTCAGACTGTCCATCAGATTGCGGGTGAAAAATTGTGCTGAAATCCAACCTCGTACCCAAAGCCTGATACAAAGCTCTCTAGAACCTCGACGTGAACCTAGGGTCCCTATCCGAGATAATTGACACTGGCACTCTATGCAACCTTACTATCTCGGCCACATACAACTTGGCTAACTTCTGGATTGAATAATCAACCCTCGCCAGTATGAAATGAGTCGATTTAGTTAAACGGTCCACAATTACCCAGACTGAGTCCTTCTTGCTAGGCGTAAGGGGTAGCCCACTGACAAAGTCCATAGTGATCCTTCCCCACTTCCACTGAGGAATATTCACCGGCTGAAGTAATCCTGATGGCAACTGATGTTCAGCTTTGACCTACCGACACGTCAGACACTTACCCACAAACTCGGTCACTTCCCGCCTGGACTGCCACTAGAATCGCCTCGCAGATCCTTAAGACATCTTGTTACCTCCGGATGCATAGCGTATGGGCTATGTGTATCCTCAAGAATCCTTTGCCTCAACTCGACGCCCTTCTACGATACAAGCTCTCCCTTGAAAACACAACACTCCATCGCTGGTCAAGTCAGAACCTTCCAACCCACTACTCAGACTTGCAACCTCCGAGCATTCAAACCCTCATCCACTAACTATTTCTCTTTAATATGTTCTCGCAAGTTGGCTTAACCCACAATTACGCCAAAAGACTCCGCCATCATACAAAGCTAAGATGATCAAACATCGTCAGAAGTCCACTACCACCTTACGGCTCAACGCGATCACCACTACGTTAGCCTTACTCGGATGGTACTCAATCAGCAACATAGTCCTTCAACAACTCGATCCACCTTCACGCCTCAAATTTAAATCCTTCCGAGTCAAGAGGTACTTCAGACTCTTGTGATCCATGTAACCATCGATTTTTCCCCATACAAATAGTGCCTCCATATCTTCAAGGCAAAAACCATCAGAGCTAACTCCAAGTCATGCGTCGTAGTTACCCTCATGCGGTCTCACCGCCGAGATGCATATGCCACTACTTTCCTTCCTACATCAAGACACATCCCAAGCCAAGATGTGACGATCACAAGAGACCGTGAATACCTTTCCGCCTCAGTCAACTAGAACCGAGCTTGTTAGAATCTTCCTCAACTTGTCAAAACTTCCCTATTATTTCTCCGACCACACAAATGGAACTCCCTTCCTCAACAACTTGGTCAACGGCGCCACGATCAGAGAAAACCCTTCCACAAATCTCTAGTAATACCCTACCATACCTAGAAAACTCTGAATTTTCGCAATCGACCTAGGCGGTTTCCAGTCCAACACTGCCTCAATCTTGCGAAGGTCCACTCTAATCCCTTTAGCGGACACTACGTGACCCAAGAAAGTCACCTCCCTAAGCCAGAACTCGCACTTACTGAACTTGGCAAATAACTGCTTTTCCCTTAGAATTTACAAAACTACCCGCAAGTGCGCATCATGATCTTCCTCAGTCTTTGAGTACACTAATATGTCGTCTATAAATACCACGACAAACTGGTCCAAGTACTGCTGGAACACCTAATTCATCAAGTCCATGAATGCCGCCGGTGCATTAGTCAACCCAAACGGCATTACCAAAAACTCGTAATGTCCATAACGAAAAGCGAACGTCGCCTTGTGAACATCGCCTCCTTCACTTTGAGTTGATGATACCCCACCTAAGATCTATCTTAGAGAAAATCGATGCACCCTTAAGTTGATCAAACAAGTCGTCAATCCTGGGCAACAGATACTTGTTTTTTATCGTCAACTTGTTCAGCTGGCGGTAGTCTATACACATCCATATTGTACCGTCTTTCTTCTTAACAAAGGGCCAGGCGCTCTCCAAAGAGATATACTCGGTCAGATGAAACCTCTGTCCAGTAATTCCTAAATTTGAGCCTTCAGCTCCACCAACTCCTTTGGCACCATTCTATATGGGGCAATAGACACTGGCGCAGTTCCGGGTAACAGGTCTATTCTGAATTCAACTTCACGATCCGGAGGCAGACTCAGAATTTCCTCTGGGAATACATCAGCAAATTCCCCTACAGTTCAGACACTCTCTACAGCTGCATCCTTGGCTCCCAAAGCACAAACATGCACCATGAATGCCTCATAACCCTTCATTACCATTTTCTTCGCCTTCAGTGCAGAGACCACATTGGATAAGTAATCTCTCCTATTACCTATCATCACCACCTCCTTACCTTCTGTTATCCTCAACACCATGTGCTTAGTCGCGCAATCCAAACTGGCCTGGTACTTCACTAGCCAATCCATCCCGAGAATCAGATCGAACTCCCCAAACGGCAGTTCCATCAAATCAGCCAAAAACACGACCCCTTAAAGTTCTAGGGGTACATCCCTATATAGTTTACTTACTCCTATAGAGTGACCTAGAGGGCTTATCACTGTCATCTTCCTAGAAGTAATCTCAGAGTTTGAGTTCATAGTTTCCACTATGCTATTGGCTAAGTATGAGTGCGCCGAACCCATATCTATCAAAGCATTATTAGGTAGTCCAAAGATTAAGAACGTACCGATTATGATGTCCGATGCGTCGCCCTTCTCTCGAAGCCTCGCTGCGTAGACCAATCCAGGCTGTCTTGCCTCTGTACCTTCTGCACCTCTGCCCAGTACTCTAAAGCCTCTATCAGAGCCATTACCTCTCCTGGCTGCACCACAGCCCCTCTGTGGTTGCTGACCATCCCTCCTCTTCTGAGTACGATTCTGATCCCCAGACTGCAACCTAGTTGACCTATGTAGGCAATCCCTCACTCGGTGCTCCATCGATCCATACTCGAAACATCCTCTGTTTCTAGTCCAACATTCTCTCGTGTGAGACTTCCTACACCGAGCACACCGTGGCGGCCATAGAGTATTAGTAGCAGTAGGTCTAGCAGCTTGATTCGGCCCACTTTATCTACCCCATTTCTGTTGATTTCTCGTACACCCAGATGATCCAAAATTCCTTTTATTCCATCCCCTGTCCTGATTCTGTCTTACCGACTGTTTCACTTTCTCTGCAACTTTGGCCTTTTCCACTAAGATCATAAACTCTCTCTCCTGCTGTGGAGCAATCAACAATCTCAAATCATTCTTCAATTCGTCCTCGAATCTGACACATCACTCATGCTCCGTAGCCACGATGCCACGAGCATACCGGCTCAACCTTAAGAATTTTGCCTCGATCCGATACGGACTTATTCCCTAAACCAAATTTCGTAAACGCCTTCCTCTCAAAGATCAATATAATTGGTCCCAAAATACTTCTTTTGATAAGCCGCCTTGAAATAATCTCCAGTGAGATCATCCGCTGCAGCACCATCCCGAACCGTGAGCCACCACTGGTATGGCTCATCTCGATGAAGCGATACTACCCCTTTCGCCTCCTCCGCTAGATCTAAATCATCCATGATTCGTCTGTCAGCTTCCAACCAATACTCGGTCGATTGGGTGCCACACAAGATACTCCTCGTAATACCTCACCCATTGGTTCAGAGTCGCCGGATATGATTTTCGAGCTCCGTGCACTCCACCGCTCCAGCCACTCTTCAGCACTCGCAAAGATCGCTTTGCGATATCGCATCGTCCCGTCTCGATCTTGGTACTCAACCCCAACAGCTGGTGGTGGCGGTATCTCGTTCTCTAACCCTTAACCAGACCTAACGGGTTCTAATACGGTCATTCTGCCTCTACCACACCCTCGCACATTACGACCACGTCCCCTAGAACTTATGAATATGCTCGCGATTTAATCTCCTTTAAGAAGTTTTATGAATTAGCTTCTGTTCCACTGATTACCCCCGAATAAATTTTATGTAAAAAGGTTTAGTAGTAGTTCTTTCGACCATTACAAAGTTTTCGTTTCCAGTCTTCTACCCTAATTCAGTGAACCACGTTCACTCATCAATAACATCCTCCACCCACACTCCACTTGTAGGGGTATTCTTATCATTTCACTTTCGAGGGTATTTCTATAATTTTAACCTATCGGGGTATTTCGGTAATAAATCAGGGTTTTATTCGAAAACCTTTACAAATTATAGGTATTTCAGAAATTCTAGAAATTAGGGATA
The DNA here is from genome assembly GCA_025506655.1 of Gossypium rotundifolium. NCBI lineage: Eukaryota > Viridiplantae > Streptophyta > Magnoliopsida > Malvales > Malvaceae > Gossypium > Gossypium rotundifolium. The sequence continues at coordinate 47,308,149 of CP106722.1, forward strand.
TTTTGGTAATTTTATAAACTAGGGGTATTTTCATAATTTTCCAAAATATGGTTCCAGGTGATTTTACGAAATAAGGGTATTTTAGAAATTTTCAATTCGGGGGTACTTAGGTAATTTTTCATACCAAGTGTATTTTGGTAATTTTACAAATTAGGGGTAATTTGGTCAATTTACAAATCAGGGGTATTTTGGTCATCTTCCAAATCAAAGGTACTTTGGTAATTTTGAAACCATGGGTTAATTTTAGGGTTGTACAAAACAAGGTGGCTGGTCCCTTTCGGTTTTTAGTTATTGAATTTAGCCAATGAATAAGTCGTCTCAGTTAGAGTGAACCGTCACTACGCACCAGGTAGAATTCAAGTGAAGGGGAGGCGAATCACTAAGACTACTTAAATACCAGGCTCCCCCTGAATCCATTCCTAGACATGCGCATAACGGTTGCCACACCCTTAATCTTAGCGACGTACTCACAGGTTTGTTTAGTTGATATTTAAGTCTTATGAAATTTTGCGTTGGAGTAGGCTATTCCTAAGGTTCAATAACTCCTAACCTACTAATCTACGATCCCAAAATACCCATTACTCCCACATTCAAATCACACAAGGGTTAGGGATACTTACCTGGGCGGATTGGTGTCGGAGACTCGGTGCCATGCTGTCCAAACCATGTACATTTCCCACAAAACTTTTCAAGACCCTACTTTTAAACATTTTGGGCCTCAGTCCCACAATCGAGCTTTTGAACCTGGCTCTGATACCAAAATTGTAACACCCCAAACTCGGTCAATACACTACGACCAGATCTGGTATGTCACAGAGTGAAAACGTTTGAAAAAACCAATTACTGGTTAATTTTTATCGAGAATCTGTTGGTTATTTATAGAAACCATTTGCATCTAGAGTTGTTTGAAACTTTAGGTTTGGAATCATCTTTGTTCACCTCGTTATTACCTTGTGAATAACGTTACCCGATGGTAACATTTGAAAAAAAAATAATATCGAGTATAGTTTTGAAAACATTGATTTAATCTCGGTTGATAAAGCAAAACAGGTTATAAGTCATATGCATAAGATAATTGAAATATAACTGAGAAATAAAAAAAAAACCCAAATTAATACTTAGCGGCCTTATTACAAAACCAAACCAAATTGATGTAAATAAATAAAATCAAAATAGAAATTTTAAATAAAATCAAACTAGCATGCATGGCCGCCACGAGTCCTCCCCTACCCATATCCGCAATCTACGCCTCATCTCAGAAATATAAGGAAGGGTGAGTCACCGAGACTCAGTGTATAAATCCCCCTACCCGATAGTGCAAGCACTTACACAAATCATCAGTATAACATGCAAATCATGCAAACCCCATAACCTAACAAACCAATCTCCTTTATCTACCCCGTGTGGTCAAAACCACTGGTGGTCAAACCCACTGGTGACCGTAGTCACAAATATACATATCGGTGTGGTCAAAACCACTGGTGGTCAAAACCAGTGGGACTTAGTCACAAATTATAATATCAAAGACGGGGCCAACCCGTTGTGTGGTCAACACCACTGGTGACAATCCAAAATAATTTCTTCCCCCTCCTCTCAACAATCCCACCATCATGTCCATATCAATCGTGGCATAATAACATATAATGATGCAAATAACACATGGCATAACTTTAGACAATGACATGATAGCATATAACAAGATCCATAATCAGGGGACTTACCCGGAGTCCATGCTCATGCTCACAAGGCATGGCTACCGATTTTAATGGCTACAACAGTTAACACAATAACATATCATACTAACGAAATGTGTAAGCGTTACACACCTAACTATTTGTAGATCTAAGCGAAATCCCAAAATGTTAGCCTTCACTCTACCCTACAATCGGTCAACACACACTTTTAAGACTATAGCCATTCGGCTAAATCACCAAAATCCTGAAGATGTATCGCACAAAGGTAGCACTTACCTTAATACTGATTTGGTTTCCAATCAAATCCCGAAGCTACGCGGTGAACCTCCCTTCACAATCGGCTAAGCCTTAACATAAAGATAATTAGTCTTCGGCTTTAACACATCATTAGGAATCTAAAGGCCATTCGGCCATATCATAAATCCTGGAACCAAAAGAGATTGTTACCGCTTACCTTTTTGACAGTTCTAACCACCAAGCACCAACGTTCGGCACCCCAAAGTAACCTTAAAGGTTTCGGCTACCAACATGAAACAAAAATGAAGTTTTTAATACAGAACTATCATAAAAGATCTAATAGAAGAGAAGCCACTTACCAAGAGATTCGGCTCTTCAAAGAGGATTAGAACACGTGAGAAGAGAAGAGGATGAGGCTAAGGGTATTCGGCCAAAATACTAGATGAAAATAAAAAAATAACAAGGCTTTCAACTTTTAAAGATTGAAGAACTGCAGAGGAAATAGACCCAAGATTCGCCAAAGAAAAAGAAAGAACTTTCAGCACAAGAGACTTACAAGAAGAAAAAGATGTTGACTAGAGAATAGGTGTTGGTTTCGGCACAACAGAGAATGAAGAAAAATAATGTGGTTGATGGGGTTTTGGAAAAAGTGTGAGAGAAAAGAAAAGAAGATAATGGGGAGAGGGAGATTTGGCAAGATGCCTAAGAGTCAAATGGTGCAACAAAAGAAGAAATCGACTAGCCTAAAAGGGGGGTTTCGGCTTAGCTCACAACCAAATGCTCTATGGCATAAGCTACCCGAAAATGTCACTAGAAATTTCGACACACCCTCCCCTAGTCTCCCAGCCGATTACTCTTCTTCAAACAAGAGTCCAGATTTCAGCAAACTCCCTAAATCACTCATGGCCAACCATTCAAATGAGTTTGAATCTCACAAGCTCCTAAATTCTCTCTTCTCCACCAGTTTAAATTAGTTTCACTTAATCAACAGTTATCTGACAGAGTTTGAGTTGAGCACAACTCCTCTCTCCTTGGCGACAAAATAATAAGTAGAAAATGAGATTTCTGCTGCTCGAACCTGAGCTCTCCTTCCCTGCTTGTGGCGTCACCAACCAAGCACCTTAGTGGCACCTCCTTTGCCACTTTGCCACTAAGTTGTTCGTGCCACAACACACCAAGAATATCCTTTAACCCCTAACTTCCTTAGCTGCCTATGTAACACCCCCAAACCCGGCCAACACACCATGACCGAATCTGGTATGTTACAGGGGAAAAAGGATTTTGAGAGAATAGGTTTAAGTTTAGATGTTTGATAAAAACACTTCGCGAAATTGTGTATTTGAAGAAAAACTCGAGTAGGCTAGATAAAAATCTGTTGGTGTATTTGAAAACCCGGAAATTTTGAAAACTTAGTCAGATGTGTAGGTAAAACTAATTTATCTCATTTGGAAGTTTAAGTTGTTTCTTATTATTGCTAAAACATTTTGACTTAGAAGAAAATCGAGTTTAAGTTAGAAAAACATTTGAGTTCTCTTTATTCCAAACCATAGTGTGATACTCGATGGTATAGTTTAAAATATCGCCTTTGCAGTTTTGAAAGCGTTGTCTTTTCGAGTTTTAGCACATTTTAACCCAATTAATTTGTTAAGACATATTAAAAATCTATTTTAAACATAAACATAACAAAACATAATTTTAAAAGGCCATTTACAAACCCAAATAAAACCAAATAGTAAATAATAAGCTTAAGTACCAAATTCTATAAAAGTCCGAGCAACTCCTTATTTAAGCATGGCATGAGCACCTCGAGTCCATCCCTACTCCATGTCCGCGCCTAAGTGTCACCAAATGTCAAAGGAGAGAGTGAGTCGCAAGACTCAAAGGCATAAATCCTCTCCCAGATAACATGCCAACACACATCATAACAAAGTAATGCAAGTAATGCACCGATCCCGACCAACCAGATCACCTTTTCTACTCGTGTGGTACCAAACCACCGGTGGTGCCAAACCACCGTAACCCAAAGTCACGATATCCATAGTGTGGTGCCAAACCACCGGTGACCCAAAGTCACAATAATCCAATGATGGGGCCAACCCATCGTGTGATACCAAATCACTAGCGACAATCCCGTATCTCATAAGTGGGGCCAACCCACGTGGTGTCAAACCACGTGGACGAGTCGCAATGAGGTGCTAAACCTCCGTGTCCCAAAGACACAAGCAGATACTAAATCACCGTGACCGCAATACAACTCGATGATGGGGCCAACCCATCGTGTGATACCAAATCACCGGCGCCAATCCCAGATAATCAATCAGGGGCCAACCCATCGTGGTGCTAAGCCACCGGGGAGACGCCGAGGTGCTAAACCTCCGTGACCCAAAGTCACAAAATATCGCTTGTGGTACCAAACCACCGGAGGTGCTAAACCTCCGTGTCCCAAAGACACCTGATATCATACTCCCCCTCCTCTCATATCACCCAATAGCATATCATACTAAATGCAAAATCGTGAAATCATGCTATCATGCTCACATGCTTAATATGGCATCTCAAAGTATGTACACCAATAATCATGATATCACATACCATCACATATCTCATAATGAAACAGACTTACCCGAATCCGTATCCATACCTCAATGGATATTAAATCAGTCAACCACACTGTTTCATTTACACAATCAGGTTATCACATTACTCAGTTAAGAAAGTGTGTTGGTTTACACACCTGGAATAGCGAAGATGTTAATCCTAAGAATCGGTCTACGTCCCTTGATCACCTCACAACCCTGATCCTACATTCGGCCAACAAGGGGTTAACACGTAAACCATTCGGCCACAACCATTTAAACCAAAGGGTATATCGAATAACCCTTACCTTGCAAATGTTTGGTTTCCTACCAAACCCGAATTGACAATGGTTTCTCTCTTAACAATCGGCACACCCTATTAACAGAACAGTTAATCCATTGAAACTTTGGCTTATAGAATTCTAAAAGAATAGACTAACATGATAACCTCTTACCACTACTTACCACTTGACTTCTCTAATCGGCTGCTTCGAAATCCAAAGGCCCTATATGAAAATGATTACCAACAACCAAACGTTACTCCTTTTTAGCAGATACCGACATCGGCTCTCAAACACCAAAGATTGACAAAGCACAAGAAAGGGAGAAATGGCCATTCGGCCTAGCACTTACCTTCTTGTTAGGCCGATTGAGCAAGATTCCAACAAGGTCACACTCCTCCTTTGATATACGGCAATAAAGAACTACCGTGTGGGACAAGGTTCTACCAACACCCTTAACCAAAGGAGAAAGGTTTGGTTCACACCAAGGAAGGTTCTATTAACAATGGTTTTGGAAAAGAAGAAAATAGATTGATGATATGGAGAGGTGCTTTGGTTCAAAGAAAAAGAAGATGAAGGATGTAGGTTTTTGGAAAGATGGGTTACGGTCAAGAAGGGAGAGAAAAAGAAACTAGGCTCGGCTTCAACAATTGACAAAGAAAAGGGAGTGAGAGATGAGCATTCGGCTACCAAGGTTTCCAAAAGAGAAAAAGACGAAAGTGGGATGCTAGGTTCGGCTTAGCTTAAGTGAAGAAAGAGAAGAAGAAACAAGGCAAAATCGGCAACACAAGTGTTTTGGGTTTTCGCCCAAGAAAAGAAAAACACGAGCGTAAAAAGAGAGTCAAAAAGCTAGTTTCGGCTCAAGTTGAAGAGAAAAAATCTGGTTTCGGTTTGGCAATAAGCTACTTGAACATTCTAAAAAGGAGAAAAGAGAAGAAATATTTTGAGGTTTTTGCTAGCTTTTGACACAAAGAAAAGTGGCTTACCAAAAAGAATTTTGACTAAAAAAATGCACACATGCAAAAGGCAAATTCGCACACCCCACACTACCAACCTACCACCCTTTTCCTCCCCAAACTCTCTCTAAATCCGCCAAACTCCCCCAAACACTCCCAAGCCACTAATTCAAACTTGTTGAACTAGTCTCCTCCTACATTCACTCTCCACCCATCATTTGAATGAGTTGACATAGTCCATGGTAGAGTTTGAACTACCAACAACTCCTCCCTCCATGCCACAAAATGAAACAAAAGGGAACACTGCAGCCTTAAACTCAAGACCTCTCCCCTTGCAATTGACGCCACACACAAGCTCTAAGTGGCGATACTTTGCCACTTTGCTAGCTCTTCACTTGTGCAACAATTTAACAAATAAAATACATAAGACCCACTCCTTCAAATTTCTATCACATAAAGCCCAAAAACAAAAATTTTTCCTATCACCCGAGCTTACACCTAGCTTATAACTAAGCCCCAACAAAGATCGAAATACAACATAACACTTCAAGCAAATGCAAGAAAGCCAAAATAAAATAGCCCTTAACCCGGATATTACGCTTCTACCCTTAAAATAATTTCTACCTCGAAATTACCTCGATCGTAAGAGTTATGGGTATTGTTTGTCTCATCATATCCTCGGGTTCCCACGTAGCTTCTTCCACGCCATGATTTCGCCAAAGAACCTTAACCAAAGGCACAGACTTCCCTACGCAGTAACCTTCACATCCCGATCTAAAATCAGACAGCTCTTCCTCTATGGTCAAACTGGTTTACCTCGATCTCTTCCATCGCTACCACATGCGACGGATCAAACGATATCGCTCGAGCATCAAACGTGGAACACGCCGTGAATCGACTTAGCTCACGGGCAACTCGAGTGATATGCAATCGTCCCACTCGCCTCAAGACTTTATATGGCCCAATAAACCTCGGACTTAGCTTGCCTTTCCTCCCTAACCTAAACACTTTCTTCCATGGCGAGACCTTCGTAAAAACTTGATCCCCACAAATTCAATATCTCTCCGCTTAAGATCGGCATAGGACTTCGCCGGTCCAAGCTTCCTTCAATCGAGCTCGAATCAACTTAACCTTGTCTTGGTCTCAAAGAACCAACTCGCCCCAACAATCGACGCTCACTTAACTCGCCCAACAAGTAGGTGAGCGACACTTCCCTCTTATAACGCTTCATATGGTGCCATCTTGATGCTTGCTTGGTAACTATTGTTGTAGGCGAATTCAGCTAACGGTAGATACTCCTCCCAACTACCCTCAAGTCCAATACACAACCCCGTAACATGTCCTCCAAGATCTCAGATAACCTTTTCGATCGCCGTCGGTCCACGGATGAAATGTCAGTCTTTGAAATCCAACCGCACTCAGAGCACGATGCAACGCTCTCCGAACCTTGACGAAATCGGGATCCCTATCCGCGATGATCGATCATCGGCACCCGTGCAATCTCACAATCTCGACACATACGCTTTGCCAACCTCTACAAAGAGTAATCCACCTCACCTAATAAAGTGAGTTGATTTAGTCGATCGATCCACAATTACCCAAATCAATCCTTCTTGCTTGGTGTAAGCGGTAATCCACCGATTTAAATCCATAGTTATCCTTTCCCACTTCCATCGAGGAATCTTCATCGGTCAAGCAACCTCGACGGAATCGATGCTCACCTTGACTCGCTAACATGTCGACACTTCCCCACAAACTCGCTCACTTCCTTTTTCGCACCCACCACCGAACTATTCTTTGAGATCCCTACATTTTGCTACCTCCAAGATGCATAGCGTAGGGTTGCTATGTGCATCCCAAGAATCTTCGCCTTAACTCGGTGTCTCTAAGATACAAGCCTTCCCTAAAAATACAAAGACTCCATCACCGTACACACCGAACCCTCCAAACCATCATTCTCGCACTTGTGACCTCTGCGCACTCAAAACCTCATCCATCAACCTGTTTTCTCCGATCCGCTCAACCTAAGTAGGCTTAACTCGTAGCTCGCTGAAATACTCCCGTCATCATACAAACTCAAGTGAGTAAACATCGCTCTTAAATCCAAACAACCTTACGGCTCAACGCGCGTACGCCACAACGTTAGCCTTGCCCGATGATACTCAATTGAGCAATCGTAGTCTTTAGCAGCTCAATCCATCTGCTACTGCCTCGATTCAAGTCTTTCCGAGTCAAGGTACTTCGACTCTTGTGATCCGTGTAGACAATCGATCTCTCTCGCATAAGTAATGCCTCCATATCTTCAAGGCAAAGACTACGTACCGCTAACTCCGGATCGTCGTTGGATAATTTACCTCATGTGGCCTCACTGTCGGGATGTGTAGGCTGAACCTTCCTTCTTGCATCAAGACACAACCCAAACCCGTATGTGATGCATCGCAAGACACCGTGAATTCCTTACCACCTCGGTTGAATCGTAACCGAGCTTCACCAAAATCTTCTTCAACTTGTCGAAGCTCTCCTGCTTCTCGCCTAAATAACTAACCCTTTTCTTAATAATTTAGTCATCGGTCTTGCGATTAATGAAAACCTCTACAAATCTTCTAGAGTATCACGCCAAACCCGTAAAACTCGAATCTCGACATCTTGACCTAGGCGGCTTCCAACCCAAAACCGCTTCAATCTTTCGAGGATCCACTCTAATCCCTCACCAGGTATTACATGACCCAAGAACGCCACCTCCCTAAGCCGAATTCAGATTTCATCGAACTTCGCATGAGTTGTTTCTCCTCAAAATCTACAATACCACCCAGAATGCGCATCATGTTCCTCCTCGGTCCTTGAATATACCAAGATGTCGCCGATAAAAACCACTACTGGCCGATCTAGATACTATTGAACACCCTATTCATCATATCCATGAAGGTCACGCCGTAGCTGTTAGTCAACCCAAACGGTATAACTAAGAACTCAAAGTGCCCATACCGAAAATGCGAAATGACGCCTTACGATATCGCCTCCTTCACCTTTAACGGTGATACCTGCACCTTAAATCGATCTTCGAGAAAATCGACGCACCTTCAAATTGATCAAACAAGTCATTTATCCGAGGCAATGGATACTTGTTTTGATCGTCGACTTATTCGATTGGTGGTAGTCTATACACATCCGCATGGTACCGTCTTTCTTCTTGACAAAGAGTACCGGTGCTCCCCAAGGCAAAACACTTGGCCTGATAAAGCCTCGATCCAACAACTCCTGGATCTAAGCCTTAAGCTCCACTAACTCTTTAGGTGCCATCCTGTACGGAGCTATAGATATCGGCGCTTGTTCCTGCAATGACCTATCCCAAACTCTACCTCACGATCCGTGGCAAACCTGAAGCTCCTCCTAAACACATCAACAAATTCCCTAATCGTCCAACCGCCTCCGCAGCAGACTCTTTAGCCTCCAAGGCATACACATGAACCACATATGCTTCACGCCCCTTTCGACCATCTTCTCGACTTTCGGCGCAGATACCACATTGGATGATAATTCCTCCTATTACCGATCGTAACTACTTCATCACCCATAGTGTTTCGTAACCATGCGCTTAGTCACGCAATCCAACTTCGCTGGTACTTAACCACCACCATCTCGAGAATCGATCGAACTCCCCAAAAGGCGCCCATCGGATCAACCACAAATACTACCCTGAAGTTCTAGAGGTACGCCTCTATACTGACTTATCTACAACTACAAAGTGACCTGAGGGCTTGCCTAAAAGATATCTCGAATCTAAATCCATGGTCTTCACTATGCTACTTGCAACATATGAATGTGTTGAACCCACATCAATCAAAGCAATAATTGGAGATCCAAAGATTAAAAACGTCACTTGATGACGTCCGGTGCGTTCCCTCCTCTCTGCGTCTCACGCGATACACTAGCCCCACCGTCTCGCCTCAAGAATACTGCACCTCTCGCCTTGCTCCACGGCCCCACGTAACCATTACCTCCTCGCCATTACCTCGCCCCTCTGCGATGGTGGTCCGTTATTCTGATCGAGTACGTACGACTCTCGGATCAATCCTAGCCAACTTGCGTGGGCGGTCCCTCACACGGTGATCCAAAGAGCCACACTCAAAACAACCTTTTCCACCCGTCCAACATCCTCTCCAATGAGCTTTCCCTAACGGTTACATCATGGCGGTCCCGCTTAGCAAAGAATAAACCTACCCGACCGATTCGCCCACTTTCTAGCCTTTTCTGCGGATTACCGATGATCCGAAGATCCAAAACTCCTCTTGTGGGTTCCTATCCATGCCTTGCCTTGTTGACTCTTTAATACCCTCGGCCACCTTCGCCTTTTCAACCGAATAAAGAAATTCACGCTCCGCCGAGGTGCAATCAACAATCTTAATTCGTCCCGCAGCCATCCTCAAAACGAACACACCTCTCGTGTTCAGTAGCTACCATGCCCCTGGCATACCGACTCAGCCTCAGAAACTCTGCCTCGTACTCGACGCATTTGCTCCCCTGAACTAACCTCAGAAATGCTTTCCGTTGCTCATTAATGTAGTTAGCTCCCACGTACTTTTTTCGATAAGCAACCCGAAATAGTCCCAAGTCGATCTTCCATTGCAAAGATCGCTCTCGAACCGTGAGCCACCATCGGTATGACTCATCTCGAGAAGTGATACTATCCCTTTAACTTTTCTTTAGCAATCGGTCTAGATCGTCCATTATCCGCTCTGTCGCTTCCAAATTAATATTCAAGAATCTTTGGGAGCAACACCAGAGACACCGAAAGAATTCACCCGTTTGCTTGTCAAGTCGCCAGCACGCATTTCTAACTCCTGCGCCTCGCCTACTCCAAATGCTACCCTTTCTAAAACCCGCAAAGATCGCTTTGTGACACCGTGGTCGTCCCGACCGATCTTGAAACTCACCACCTCTAGCGGTGGCGAATCCCAGATCTCATTCTCGACCACCACCCGGATCCTACGGGTTCGAAAACTGTCATCCTATCGCGACCTGCCCACGACCACGTCCACCTCGGTACTCATGACTAAATCTCACCGATTTAAAGAATTTTATGCATCAATAATTATTCCATTGCTTTTAAAGCAAAGTCTTATGGATATTAAAGAAGCTTTGTTTTCATGAGTCCACTCAATCTATCGGTTTAGTTTCTAAAGTAGTCTTACTATCACTAGCCATCCAATCACATCTCATCGATATCATTATCACAAGCAAAAGTAAGGGGTACTTACTTGGGCGGATTGGTGCTGGAGACTCGGTGCCATGCCTTTCACACCATACTTTTAAAACATAACACTTAAAATAGACTTTTGAAAATATTTTGGGCCTTAGGCCCACAAAGAAGCCTTTGAACTTGGCTCTGATACCACAATTGTAACACCCCCAAACCCGGTCAACACACCATGACCGAATCTGGTATGTTACAGGGGAAAAAGGATTTTGAGAGAATAGGTTTAAGTTTAGATGTTTGATAAAAACACTTCGCGAAATTGTGTATTTGAAGAAAAACTCGAGTAGGCTTGATAAAAATCTGTTAGTGTATTTGAAAACCCAGAAATTTTGAAAACTTAGTCAGATGTGTAGGTAAAACTAATTTATCTCATTTGGAAGTTTAAGTTGTTTCTTATTATTGCTAAAACATTTTGACATAGAAGAAAATCGAGTTTAAGTTAGAAAAACATTTGAGTTCTCTTTATTCCAAACCTTAGTGTGATACCCGATGGTATAGTTTAAAATATCGCTTTTACAATTTTGAAAGCGTTGTCTTTTCGAGTTTTAGCACATTTTAACCCAATTAATTTGTTAAGACATATTAAAATCTATTTTAAACATAAACATAACAAAACATAATTTTAAAAGGCCATTTACAAACCCAAATAAAACCAAATAGTAAATAATAAGCTTAAGTACCAAATTCTATAAAAGTCCGAGCAACTCCTTATTTAAGCATGGCATGAGCACCTCGAGTCCATCCGGCTCCATGTCCGTCTAAGTGTCACCGAAATGTCAAAGGAGAGAGTGAGTCGCAAGACTCAAAGTGCATAAATCCTCTCCCAGATAACATGCCAACACACATCATAACAAAGTAATGCAAGTAATGCACCCGATCCTAACCAACCAGATCACCTTTTCTACCCCGTGGTACCAAACCACCGGTGGTGCCAAACCACCGTGACCCAAAGTCACGATATCCATAATGTGGTGCCAAACCACCGGTGACCAAGTCACAAATAATCCAATGATGGGGCCAACCCATCGTGTGATACCAAATCACTAGCGACAATCCAGATCTCATAAGTGGGGCCAACCCACGGTGGTGTCAAACCACGTGGACGAGTCGCAATGAGGTGCCAAACCTCGTGTCCCAAAGACACAAGTGATACCAAATCACCGGTGACCGCGATCCACAAATCCGATGATGGGGCCAACCCATCGTGTGATACCAAATCACTAGCGTCAATCCCAGATAATCAAGCAGTAGGGCCAACCCATTGTAGTGCTAAGCCACCGGGGCGAGACGCCGAGGTGCCAAACCTCCGTGAACCAAAGTCACAAAATATCGTTTGTGGTATCAAACCACTGGAGGTACCAAACCTCTGGTGTCCCAAAGACACAGTGTCCCAAAGACACGGATATCATACTCCCCCTCCTCTCATATCACCCAATAGCATATCATACTAAATGCAAAATCATGCAATCATGCTATCATGCTCACATGCTTAATATGGCATCTCAAAGTATGTACACCAATAATCATGATATCACATACCATCACATATCTCATAATGAAACGGACTTACCCGAATCCGTATCCATACCTCAATGGATATTAAATCAGTCAACCACACTGTTTTATTTACACAATTAGGTTATCACATTACTCAGTTAAGAAAGTGTGTTGGTTTACACACCTGGAATATCGAAGATGTTAATCCTAAGAATCGATCTACGTCCCTTGATCACCTCACAACCCTGATCCTACATTCGGCCAACAAGGGGTTAACACTTAAACCATTCGGCCACAACCATTTAAACCAAAGGGTATATCGAATAACCCTTACCTTGCAAACGTTTGGTTTCCTACCAAACCCGAATCGACAATGGTTCCTCTCTTAACAATCGGCACACCCTATTAACAGAACAGTTAATCCATTGAAACTTTGGCTTATAGAATTCTAAAAGAATAGACTAACATGATAACCTCTTACCACTACTTACCACTTGACTTCTCTAATCGGCTGCTTCGAAATCCAAAGGCCCTATATGAAAATGATTACCAACAACCTAACGCTACTCCTTTTTAGCGAGACTGACACATCTCTCAAACACCAAAGATTGACAAAGCACAAGAAAGGGAGAAATGGCCATTCTACCTAGCACTTACCTTCTTGTTAGGCCGATTGAGCAAGATTCCAACAAGGTCACACTCCTCCTTTGATATCGGCAATAAAGAACTACCAGGTGGGACAAGGTTCGGCCAACACCCTTAACCAAAGGAGAAAGGTTTCGGCTTCACACCAAGGAAGGTTCGACTAAAAATGGTTTTGGAAAAGAAGAAAATAGATTGAAGATATGGAGAGGTGCTTTCAGTTCAAAGAAAAAAGAAGATGAAGGATGTAGGTTTTTGGAAAGATGGGTTACGGTCAAGAAGGGAGAGAAAAAGAAACTAGGTTCGGCTTCAACAATTGACAAAGAAAAGGGAGTGAGAGATGAGCACTCGGCTACCAAGGTTTCCAAAAGAGAAAAAGATAAAAGCGGGATGCTAGGTTCGGCTTAGCTTAAGTGAAGAAAGAGAAGAAGAAACAAGGCAAAATCGGCAATACAAGTGTTTTGGGTTTTCGTTCCAAGAAAAGAAAAATACGATCAGAAAAAAGAGAGTCAATGAAGCTAGTTTCGGCTCAAGTTGAAGAGAAACAAAATGCTGGTTTCGGTTTTGGCAATAAGCTACTTGAACATTCGGTTAAAGGAGCAAAAGAGAAGAAATATTTTGAGGTTTTTGCTAGCTTTTGACACAAAGAAAAGTGGCTTACTAAAAAGAATTTTGACCAAAAAAAATGCACACATGCAAAAGGCAAATTCGGCACACCCCTACACTACCAATCGACCACTCCTTTTCCTCCCCCAAACTCTCTCTAAATCCGGCCAAACTCCCCCCAAACACTCCCAAGCCACTAATTCAAACTTGTTGAACTAGTCTCCCTCCTACATTCACTCTCCACCCATCATTTGAATGAGTTGACATAGTCCATGGTCGAGTTTGAACTACCAACAACTCCTCCCTCCATGCCACAAATGAAACAAAAGGAGCACTCTGCAGCTTGAACTCAAGACCTCTCCCCCCTTGCACTTGACGCCACACACACAAGCTCTAAGTGGTGCATACTTTGCCACTTTGCTAGCTCTTCACTTGTGCAACAATTTACCAAATAAAATACATAAGACCCAGCTCCTTCAGCCCCTATCACATAAAGCCCAAAAACAAAAATTTTTCCTATCACCCGAGCTTACACCTAGCTTATAACTAAGCCCCAACAGCATCAAAATACAACATAACACTTCAAGCACATGCAGCAAAGCCAAAATAAAATAGCCCTTAACCCGGGATATTACACCCTATTCCTAAGTGCCAAAATAAAAATTTTAGCCATGACTCAGGCCTAACCCGATGTCATGCCTAGGCCCCAAAACATGCTAAACCAGCACAGTAAGCATATCGTCACATGCAACCACATAAAATGCAGAGACCCCATTTTAAGGATGTTACAGTTAGACCACAAATTCGAGTCAAAAAATATTTTAATATTATTTTATGTGTCTATAGTATGTGAACTGACATGTGTGAATTTTTCGTGTTTTAATTTGATCGTTTGTGTGTTTAATCTACAAAAAGGACCTAATCGCAGAAAATGCAGAAGTAGCCTTCTATTTGATTAGGTGTTGAATTGATGTGTCTTATTAAGTGTGAGGCCATTATGTGGTAAATAGACCCTTGGATTAATGCATGGACAAAGATGGACATATGTTAGTGGAATTTTAATGTTAATTTAAAAGGTTAATTTGGTAATTGAGTAAATAATGTGAATTAAAATAAAACAAACATTAAAAGATGGCTATTATGATCTTGTTTAGCTGAAATTGAAGAAACGAAACTTAGGTTTTTACATCTTTGAAATTTGGCTACTTCCAAGTTTAAGATCAAGAACGAAAGAAATCAGAAGTAGACCGTGGGAAGTCGAAAGTAGTCGAGTAGTAGTCGATTTCATCCGTCGTTATCCGAGATTATTAAAGCTACGAAAAGCTCGAGGATCGTCAAGGATCATAACCACACTATCAAAATATCTTTTGGTACCTTTCAAAGTTGTATATATTGAAGTATGGCATGTATAGGGTAGAGTATTTGGATGATGTTATGAGTTGTGTAATTATAGCCAACGTGATATGGCTTACTATTGAATATGTTTATGAATGAGTAGTTCATGCTATATGATGCATAATTTGGTATGGTTTGATAGGCTCATGGTTGGTCTAATGAAATGGTCAATTTATAGTAAGTTTTATGGATGGTTTGGGAGTTGACATGATAGGTAATGCTATGAATTGTGTTGGATTGAAATGATGAATGATTTATGTATTTATTGTGGAGTTGGTGTTTTTGAATTAGTATGATTATGTTAAGTTTTGTCTATGAAATGAATGATATTGTTAAGAGTTAAATTAAGCATGTTTTGGTATGTTTTGCGATGCTTTTATAGTATGAATTAAGGTTTATTTGATATTGTAGGTTTAACCCAAATTTTGGGTGGCAAATTGGCCAAATAAACGACCTATATTTGCCCACATGGTTAAGCACACGGGCATGTGTCTCTACTGTGTCATTTAAGTTGTTGATTCAAATCAAGTTAGAGTAGCACACGGGCTGGACACATGGGCGTGTGACTAGCCGTGTGAAATAAGTTAGTCTAGACCACGGGTTAAGCACACGGCCATTTCTTCGGCCGTGTGGACAAGTCAGTATGTATGCCCTGCTTTGCCACGGCTTGGACACATGGGTGTGTCTGAGGCCGTGTGCCTGCCCACACGTGTGTGTGACCTCTATAACTTTAAAAAATTTTGATTTTTAGAAAATTTTGTATGTACTCAGTTTAGTCCCGACCCCTTTCTAGTGCATTTTTAAGGTCTCGTAAACTTATTTAAGGGATTCTATGTACATCATTTCCTACAATTTGATGATGATGTATATTATGTTTGTGAATTGATCGTAAGAGTTTTGTTATGTTCCGTAACGCCTCTTAACCCTATTCTGACGATGGTTACAGGTTAGGGGTGTTACACCACATCCCAAACACATATCATAAACATTGTTCACATTCACTTGCACTTATGCCCTACACTTATCACCACAAAGCCACATGTAATTTCACTTAAACAAGATTCTCGATGAACACTTTGGAATAAAGTTGGATACTCGGTGGTTTTGCACACAGCCCACCATTTAATAATTAATAAGGTCGTATCGTACATAGCCCACGAATAATTACACGTTAACATTGGTATTGCACACAACCCATCGTTAATAAAGAACAAGGTGGTATCACACACAGCCCACCAATAATTACATATTTACGGATATCTATCCATACCCCTATTCATATCCCGAAGGTTCATCGGAGAATTTTTCCCATTTTCTTCCATTTTTAAATAAATCTCACCAATAAGCATTTGCATCTACATAATGCATTAATATGTAAAAACATTTGTAAAATGGATGTGTCGTTTACACATAAACTTACCTTGATACTAAATATGTCAGTTTGCAATTTAGTCCTTAACCTTGCCTTTTCCCTGGTCAAGGTTGATTCCACGTTCTTCTTGATCTACAATGACATATTTAACTTATTAAATCACCACATTCTTCAAAACATTTCAAAATTTCTATTTTGGCAAAATTACCATTTTTACCCCTATACTTTCACAAAACTACACTTTTCCCCCAGGCTCGTAAAATGAAATGTGTTAATTTTTCACATATCCAAGCCTAGCTGATTCATTTACTCTCTTATAGCAACTCACAATTTTAACTATCTCACACATTTAATATCCATTTTACAACCTTTACAAAAAGGTCATTTTAGGTGTTTTCATGGAAACACCTTTCAAAAAAGTTGTTTATTTAACAACCATAATTCTTTTTCTTCCTTAAAACCTCAGTAAACAACATAAGCACTCTCATTAAAAATCCTAAACTTTCAACCATTTTGTAAAATAGTCCCCTTTTTAGCTAGCTTAAGCTTTAGGGGTTCTAAAAACACAAAAATCATAAAAAATAACCATCATAATCACTTACTTGCAAGAGGATAGCTTGGCTGAAAGTTTGAGCTTCAAAAACCTCTATTATTGCTAGAATTTTTGGTGGAATAAGAAATGGAAATAAGAAAAGATGATAACTTCTTTATTTTATCTTATTTTATTCAATTAAGTCACCAAAACTCACCTACCATTGACCAATTTGATTTTCTTGTCCCTATGGCCGGCCATCACTTCCCCAACAGCCTAATTGCACATTAAGGACCTCCAATTTACTATTCTATAGCTATTAGACACCTCTAGCTGGTAAAATAAAACTTTTGCACTTTATGCGATTTAGTCTTTTTTTCGCAATTAAGCATGCAATTACCAAAATTGATGCACCAAAATTTTCATCCACTCATATAATCATGATATAACACATAGAATAATATTAAAAATAATTTCCATAGTCTCTGATTACTGGTTTCGAAACCACTGTTTCGACTAGCCCCAAAATCGAGCTATTACAACTCTCCCCCTTTAAAGATTTTCATCCTAAAAAATCTTACAGATAAAAAGGTTTGGGTACTGCTCTCTCATGGCTTCTTTTGGT
Source organism: Gossypium rotundifolium (assembly GCA_025506655.1). NCBI lineage: Eukaryota > Viridiplantae > Streptophyta > Magnoliopsida > Malvales > Malvaceae > Gossypium > Gossypium rotundifolium. The sequence continues at coordinate 47,325,819 of CP106722.1, forward strand.
TCCCATGTAGCCTCTTCTACACCATGTTTTTGCCATAACACTTTCACTAAGGCTATACTTTTATTCCTCAACTGTTTAACTTCTCGAGCCAATATCTTAATTTGTTCGTCCTCATAGGTCATATCCGATCGTATCTCAATTTAGGTTTGAGGAATCACATGCGAAGGATCGAAACGATATCATCGCAACATGGACATATGAAACACGTTGTGTATTCTCTCTAACTCTGCCGGCAAGGCCAACCGGTAAGCTCCTGGCGTAATCCTTTCAATAACCTCATACGGCTCTAGGAATCGCGGACTCAATTTGCCCTTACGACCAAATCTCAATATTTTCTTCCACGAGAATACTTTCATGAATACTTTATCGCCCACCTGAAATTCAATTTATTTCCTTTTTAAATTAGCGTATGACTTCTGTTGATCTGAAGCAGCTTTCAGACTATCACGGTTCACTTTCACTTTCTCTTCAGTTTCTCTAACTAGATCAACCCCGTGAATTTGCTTCTCACTAAGCTCGGTGCAATACAAAGAAGTCTGAAATTTGTGACCATATAATGCTTTGTACGGTGCCATCCGTATACTCGACTCATAACTGTTGTTGTAAGCAAATTCAACCAAAGGGAGATATTTTTCCCAACTACCTTCAAACTCTAAAACATAGCATCGGAGCATATCCTCGAGAACTTGAAGCATTCTTTCAGATTGGCCATCGGTTTGCGGATGGAGCGCGGTACTAAAATTCAATTTCATACCCAAGGCTTCTCACAACTTTTCCAAAACCTTGAAGTAAACCTTGGATCGTTATCCGAGATGATGGATATAGGCACCCCATGTAATCTCACGACTTCGGCAATATACAGCTCAGCCAACTTGTTAAGGGTGTAATCAACACGCACCGGTATAAAGTAGGCCGATTTTGTTAATCTATCAACGATGGCTCACACAACATCTTTCTTTTTCAGGGTCGTAGGTAACCCTGTTCTGAAATCCATGATGATTCTGTCCCACTTCCACTCTGGAACCATCACTGGTTGAAGTAATCCCAAAGGAACTTGATGCTCGGCTTTCACTTTTTGACAAATCAAACACTTTGTAACAAACTCAGAGATATCTCTTTTCATACCCGGCCACCAATACAACTTCTTCAAATCATTATACATTTTTGTGCTGCCCGGATGTACTGACAAACAACCATTGTGCACTCATCATCTTTAGGTACAAAAACTCTATCATGAAACATCAAACAATCATCTAAACCAACCCAAAAATCAGAGTTATTTCCCGGTTCACACTGAGCTCTCTTAACTTGCACTTCACTATCATTCTTTTGAGCTTCACGTATCTGCTGAAGAAATAATGGTCTAGCCCTCAACTAGGCCAATATAGCGCCATCATCAGACAATGATAAGCTCGTACTCATAGCTCTCAAAGCATACAGGGATTTTCTACTCACGGCATCCACAACCATATTCGTTTTCCTCGAATGGTAATAGATTACTAGCTCATAATCCTTCAATAATTCAAGTCACTGCCATTGTCAAAAATTCAAATCCTTTTGGTTCATTAGGTACTTTAAACTTTTGTGATAGATAAAGATTCGACACTTTTCACCATACAAATAATGACGCCAAATATTCAAAGAAAAAATGATAGCAGCCAACTCCAAATCGTGAGTCAGATAATTCTTTTCATGCAATTTTAGCTGTCTCGAGGCATAAGCTACAACTTTTCCCTCTTGCATCAGCACACAACCAAGACCATTCATTGAGCCACACAGAGATTACAAACTCCTTTCCGACTCAAAGTTGTACCAAACTGGTGCTTCATCCAACAAAGGCCTTCGCTTCAAACTCTATTGGCACCTCTCGGTCCATTCAAACTTAACATCCTTATGTACCAATCTCGTCATCGGTGTAGCAATCATGAAGAATCCTTTGACGAACCGTCTGTAGTAACCCGCTAAGCCCAAAAAGCTCCTAACCTCTAACACATTCCTTAGTGATTTCCACTCAACAATAGCCGAGATCTTACTCGGATCAACTCTAATTCCATTACCCGACACAATGTGTCTTAAAAATCCGACCTCTCGGAGCCAAAACTCACTCTTGCTAAACTTAGCATACAACTACTTGTATCTTAGAGTTTGTAATATAGTTCTCAAGTGCTCCGCATGCTCACTCTCATACCGAGAATAAATTAGTATGTCATAAATAAAAGCGAATACAAATTTATCCAAGTACGGTCAGAAGATACTGTTCATTAAATTCATAAATACCGCAGGAGCATTCGTTAAGCCAAAGGGCATGAGGAGGAACTCGTAATGGCCATACCTTATCTAAAATGCAGTTTTTGGCACATCTTGCCCCTTTTAATATGTTGAACAAATCGTCGATCCTTGGCAAAGGATACTTATTCTTCACTGTCACCTTGTTGAGCTGTCTATAGTCAATACACAGTCTCATCGACCCGTCTTTCTTCTTTACAAGAAGTACTGGAGCACCCTACAGTGAATAACACGGTCTTGCAAAACCCTTATCCGTTAACTCTTGTAGTTGAGCCTTCAACTCTTTCAATTCCAACGGCGCCATCCTATAAGGGACAACAAAAATAAGTCCCGTACCCGAAACTAACTCAATGCCAAACTCGACTTCTCTAACTAAAGGCAATCTGGGTAACTCTTCCGAAAACACGTCTGGATACTCGTATACCATAGGCACTGATTCAATATTTACTTCTGACTCTTGGGTATTTATCACAAATGCGAGATAGGACTCATACCCTTTTCTCAGCTACCATAGACGAAATCACTATAGGCAAACCATCTAATTTACCTGATTCAACCTGAATGATATCTCCATTTACACATGTCAGTTCAATAAACTTACTACCACAGTTTACTAAAACATTATGAGCAGTTAACCAATCCATGCCAAGAATTAGGTCAAATTCATCAAACAGTAACAACATGAGATCGGTAGGAAAATAATGACCTCTAATCTTCAAAGGAAAATTTCTACACACTTTGTCAACTAGCACATGTTTGCCTAACGGGTTTGACACTTTTATCACAAATTCTGTAGACTCAACAATCATATTCATGCTAGATACAAATTTTATGCAAATATAGGAATGGGTAGACCACGGATCAATCAAAGCAACAACAGAGATATCATGAAGAGAAAAAGTACTCGTAATCACGTTTGGAGATGATGCCTCTTCACGAAAGTGAATGGAATAAGTCCTTGCAGGTGCTCTACTCTCTAATCTCATAGCAGAATCTTTAGGTGCACCTCTACTACTAGTCCCACTCCCGGGTTCCTCAGTGGTCTGCGCCTCGAAGGTTCATTGCTCTCTCTTACTTTTTGTTTTTTGTGTTTCTCATCTTTCTCAGGACAGTTTCGAATGAAGTGGTCTAGTGAACCACTCTTGAAGCAAGTGCGATTGTTTCCCCAGCACTCCCCCGTATGTTGTCTACCATAATTTGGACACTCCAGTTTATTTGACCTCGCATTGCCCACACTTTCCATCGAGATGGCTTGAACGCTCGAGCTCGAATATGTGTTACAACAATCTCGATGTGAATACCAAGCTGAAGTAGTAGTCTGAGGGTTCATTTCTTTAGACCTCTTTTATTGGGTTTGGAATGACTTACTCATCGACCTCTTCCTTGCATCTCGGGACTCAATCATAGCTTTTCTCTTTTCCTTATTCAACTTTTCAGCCTTGCAAGCTTTATCAATCAATACTACGAATTCCTTCAACTCCAAGATCTCAACTAGCAATCTAATATCCTCATTTAGCCCATCTTTGAACCTCTTGCACATAATATCTTCTGTAGACACACACTCTTGCGCATACTTACTGAGCCAGACGAATTCACGTTCATACTCTACCACAATCATTCTGCCTTGCTTCTATCTAAGAAACTATTTCCGTTTCTGATCAATGAATCACTAACTTATGTACTTCTTTCAGAACTCTTCTAAGAAGAAGTCACATGTCACTCTCTCCCTTGGAACTGCAGATGTTAGTGTTTTACACCAATGGCATGCCGAGTCCCTCAGTAATGACACAGCACATTTTAAGCTTTCTTCGGGTGTGCAAGAAAGCTCATCAAACACCCTCATAGAATTTTTGAGCCATAACTCTGCTTTCTCAGGGCCATCACCTATGTTGGCTCTAAATTCTTTGGCCCCTTTCTTTTGAATATTATCGACTGAGAGTTTAGTCATTCTTACCAAATCTATACCTTGAGGAGCCATGGGGACTAGCTGAGGTATAGGTGGGGGTGGAGGAGGGTGAGCATTAGGGTTTGCTCGTACAAACTCAGTGTACCAATTACTCGTATGGAGAAAGGCTTCCCGAGCCTCTTCTCCTTGACCTAAAGTCTTGGGTTTACTTTCTACAGGCGCGGTCCCTTGCGCGAGATCCAGCGCATTACTAGCAGCGTCATTAGCAGTAGCTCGGTCGTGATCAATGTACTATATGAAAACAGAGTTTAAAATTGTCAGGAGTCACCACACTATCAATATATATTTATGGCATGTATAGGTAGACTCTCACACACGCTACGGTAGTCCGAGAACCAACTAAACCATAGCTCTGATACAACTAAATGTAACACCCTTTACCCGTATTCAACGTAGGAATAGGGTACAAGGCATTACTAGACTCATATGCAAGCAATTATGTAAAATCGAGACATGATTTTCCTCTCAAAATTAAAACTTTTCATAACACCTCTTAAACAAGCCTACGAGGCCTAAGTCAAACAGTAGGAATGATTCGGGATAAAATCGAACTCTTTTAAAGATTTCTAGAATGACTTAGAAAATTTTCATCAAACAGTCCACACGCTCGTGTAGAGGAAAGGACAAGCCCGTGTGGAACTTGATATGCCCGTGTTGATTTATTTCTAATTTCGAACCTATAGGGGTTTTCACATGGCTAGACACATGCCTGTGTCCATAGCCCGTGTCCCTCAATGGCCACGACACACCCGTGTCTTAGCCTGTGTACAAAAACCTTGGCATTCCACTTCTGACGTCATCACCCCATAAATGTCACACGGCTAAGACACGCGCCCATGTCCTTTGACCATGTGCCAAATTAAATTTCTAATTCAGATGCAGACTTCACACGGCCTAGGCACACGCCCATGTATCATGGCTGTGTCTTCTACACGGTTGAGACACACTGCCGTGTCTCTGCCCGTGTGGTTACTACTGAGCATACTGACTTTCCAACCTAGCATGCAGGGAGACACACGGCCTAACCACACGCCTTTGAGGCTGACTGTGTGTCACACACGGCCTAGACACATGCCCATGTGTCTAACCGTGTGGACAAGAACAAGGCTATTTGCCAAGCTCTTTCTACCACCCCAACTTATACAAACATAAATCACACCAAACCATCAACCCATTCATGCATAATTAAACCAAGTAATTCAACCATGAAACTTTCACATTCATGAATAACCTCATCATTTCTTAGATTAATAAGAAAGAGTCATCAACTATGGCCTTATACAAAAGAATTCATCTTTGAATGGGCCAACACATTTGGCCAAAACAATATAACATTCAACTAAGTCTAGTCCCTATACATACCATACTCAAAATGCTAAATCTAACTATACTAAGGTGTGCTGATAGTGTGGGTGATCTTCTGATTATCTCCGTATCCCGAGCTGGCTCTTCGACACTATAAAACAAGGGAAAAGAAAAAGGAGTAAGCTTTAAGCTTAGTAAGTCTATATGTAAACAATAAGCATCATACCACATACTTATTAATCAAAAACATTACATTCTATGTAAAAACCATTCATATCCTCATAATCATGCTTACTCATTTCAAACCTTACCACATCCCAAACACATATCATAAACATCGCTCACATTTACTTTCACTTATACCCTGCACTTATCACCACAAAGCCACATGTAATTTCACTTAAACAAGATTCTCGATGAACACTTCAGAATAAAATTGGATACTCTATGGTTTCGCACACAGCCTGTAACACCCCTTACCCGAAACCTTTGCCGGAGTCGAGTATGTGGCATTACTAGACTTGACTACTAATTTGGGGCATAAAAATTTAAAGCTGTCCAACTGCATCATGCTGACTAAATCGACCATAACTCGAGTTACAAAACTCAAAATTTAGATCCGTAAATTTTCCTTGAAACTAGACTCATATAAATTTTTACCATAATTTTTCCAGAATTTTTCATGTGGCCAATTAGTACAGTTTATTCATCAAATTTACCCCTATTTCACTGTTTGATAATTCTGACCTATCTTTACAAAAACTCAGTTATCTCATTGCAAAAAATTTCAATAATGTCCTTGTTTATTCCAATAAAAAAATAGATTCATTAAGGATTCTAAACAGATAAACTATGCTCCATAATTATTTTTGTACAATTTTTAACAATTTTTCCAAGACAGAACAGGGACTCACGAATTCATTCAGAACAAGTCTCACTAAAACTTAAATATCTCAGAATATATAATTCCTTTGCCTAGTCTGTTTCTTTCATGTAAAAATAGACACATTAAGATTTAATTCTATATCTAATTCACTTTCTAATTCAATTTATCCTATTTTTGGTGATTTTTCAAAATCACATCACTGCTGCTAACTAAAACTATTTCATTTCAAAATATGATTAACTAGTTTATGACCGAACATACCCACATACAACTCATACGCCCATGCATTTTAATCATTTATACAAATTAACCTATACCTAAAACATTCACATAATATCCTAACATCATCGATTTATTAACAAAACACAACTACGGTTCCATATAATCGAGTGTACCATAAGTACTCTTATCGATATAAAAGTTTTACTCTAATACTTACCACAAAGCCATACATCTTTAAGCATTATCAATTGACATTTTAATGCAAGCAACCATATCATATATGAAACCTAAACTTAACTAAAACTCAAAAGCAACAGCCTTATTCGCAAGGCCATATTTATATTTACAAACCGACATCATTCTTCTTTATCAAAATAAAGCCTATACATGCCTTTGATTCAAAAGTTTACAAAACTATACCAAAGAGAGTGATAGTGTGGTCGATCTGTCTTGGTGATCCCCGAGTTCCGTAGTTGAAATATTGATCTATAAAATAGAACACAACATAAACAGAGTAAGCTCACCGGCTTAGTAAGTCATAAGCACATATACTTACAATGAACATACAATTAAACACTTAACTTTTCAAACTAATAATATTGCACATAAATTTCTCTATATATGTATATATATATATATATCAAATACACTAGCCGAATACTAAGGTCACATTTGTATCTATTTTCATCACTATATCACTCTGATCATAAGCTTTATCAACTTCACATATATGCTATGTATATTCACATCAAATTGATTCATAACAAAAAGAACTTAACTCACTTTCTTCCTTACTAATATAGTAGGCAAATTCTTACCCAACATTTAGTACATAACCACATATATATCTCATCTTGTTTGATCCTCAAAATCTCCACTTATGGCATATCACCGCAGACGAAGCTCCTGCTAGGCGTTTAAGCCCGAATTAAATCACTCGCACAAAGCACGCTAGGCATTATAGCCCGAAATGAATCACTGACGAAGCCATTATTATAGCCCGAAATAAATCACCGCAGAAGCTTCGCTAGGAAGCTCGCTAGGCATTATAGCCCAAATAAATCACCGCACGAAGCTTCTAGCTCAAAGCCCGAAACAATATTATAAAATTCCAACCAATCCATACCAATACTTTCACATTCGCTAACACAAGGTTTTATACAAAATTCTATTGAATAGCATCATTTAACACATTCATAAATAATTCGATAACCTATACTTGCTTAAGGACTTACCTCGGTTATCGATAGTCCGTATCTTGAATCGGCTATTCGAGAACCTCCGTCTTTCCCTTGGTCTAATTCCGCTTTTCTTTGCTCTTGATCTAAAACACATTAGAATTTAGCTCATTTAATCGCATTTCATCTCAATTTAGTCCCAAAACACAAAAATGGGCAAATTACCATTTTGCCCTAATGTTTCCCATTTTACAAATTGGTCCTATTTACACAAAACACAAAATATGCAAAATTTACCAACACCATAGCTTGGCGAATCTTCCCATAGCCATATGTGTCCATGCATTTCATTTATTTGTCATTTTAACCCTTCACAAATTTATTTTTTCAATTTAACCCTATTTACTTGAAATCTCCAAAACTTCAACACAAAACTTATAAATCTTTAACATATATTAAATCTAAAATCATCAAACATCAAAACTATCCAAGCATGTTAATGGCGAATCCTATACACGTATTTTCAAAAATTTAGACATGGGTTAGGGTAATATACGAAGCAACGATCTCAAAACGTAAAAATTTTCAAAAACTAAAACCGACCATACCTTAATCAAGCTTTCTAACTTGCCAAACTTGAAGCTTTAACAATGGTGTTTTCTATCCTAACATTCGGCTAGGAGAGAATAAAAGAGATGATGGCTTTATTTTTATGTTTATTTTATATAAATGCATTAATGATATTATAATATATAACATAACCTTATAATAAAATTTTATATAATTAAACTAACATATATAGGTAGCTAACTTGGCCCATTGCCGTCCATTAATATGGTCAATGGGCTAATTGCCCTTTGGGACACCCACTTAAAAAGCCACAAGCAATCTAGTACATTACACCTTAGCATGCAACTTTTACGCCTTTCGCGATTAAGTCCTTTTTTCAAATTAAGCACTTAAACAATAAAATTTTTCTCTAAACTTTCACACACATTAATTCACATTTAATAGACTCAAAATATAATATTAAAATATTTCTCGACTCGGATTCGTGGTCCCGAAACCACCATTTTGACTAGGGTCAAATTCATTCACATAACTCTCCCCTTTAGGATTTTCGTCCCCGAAAATCTTACCGTTAAACAAGGTCGGATATTGTTGCCTCATTGAATCCTCGGGCTCCCACGTAGCCTCTTCAACTCCGTGACGATTCCATAGAACCTTCACTAACGGAATTCTTTTGTTTCTTAACTCTTTTATTTCCGAGCTAAGATACGGATCGGTTCTTCATCATATGTTAAATCGATTGGAGTTCAATCTCAGGTGTGATCACATGAGACGGATCCGATCTATACTTACGAAGCATCAAACGTGAAATACGTCATGTATCTTTTCTAACTCGAGGGCAATCTCAATCTATAAGCAACCGCCCAATACGTTCAATGACTTCAGACGGTCCGATAAATCTTGACTCAACTTGCCTTTTCGACCAAATCGAGTACCTTTCTCCACGGAGAAACTTTTAAGAACACCGATCTCCGACCGAAATTCAATGTCCTTACATTTCAAATCGGCATAAGACTTTTGCCGATCCGGCGACTTTCAAATTACTCCTAATAACAACCACTTTACTCGCTTTCTTTAATCCAATCAACCCGTGTATCTTATTTTCACCGAGTTCGGTCAATACAACGGCGTGCGACATTTTCGCCGCATAAGGCTTCATAAGGCGCCATTTTATGCTAGATTGGAAGCTATTATTGTAAGCAAATTCAATCAAAGGTAGGTATCGTTCCATCGCACCTTCAAACTCGAGGACGCAACACCTCAACATGTCCTCAAGTATCAAAATAGTTCGCTTTCGGTGACTGGCCTGCTTGCGGATGGAGGGTCAGACTAAAATGAAGTCTAGTACCTAGAGCAT